>JAQZBX010058623.1:0-17691 GCA_029593785.1 Cabassous unicinctus
CAATGATGAGTATTTATCTTCTCTCCTTCCCAAGGTCCTATTAAAAGTAATAAAAAAAGCTTTTAATTCCAATAACTTTCTCTCAAGTCTGTCTTCCTCTAAAATAATTGTCTGCAATGTTGTTTGTTGTTTGCTGCTTCAAAATCCATTTTTTTAAAGTAGATGCACAATATACATTATTGTGTGCCAGGAAATTAATAAACATTTATTCATTTAATCTTTAAAACACCTAGGCTATGAGGGATAACTATTTATATAGAGAAGAAAACTGAGATGTTAAAGAGGTTATGTAACTTGTTTGAGGTCACACAGCTAGTAACAGGCAGAGCCCAGGTTAACGTCGTCGAAGTAAAGCGATGACAAAGTTTATTACTTGGAAAGAAAAAGGGACAGGGAAAAAAAAATTAATATCAATTCTGCCAACCCAGTACTGGGATGAAGTAGCAGAAAATGCTTAAAATATATAAGTGCAGTGCTAAGTGTAAGATATCTGGGTAAACATTGCAAGATTCCAAGAGGCTCTTTAGAATTGTGCCTAGAACACAGAAGGGCTTGCCAACACTGGTTCACTCTACGGTAGGAATATCCAATATTACCACAATCTCAATCACACACTTGAGAAATTACCAGTGTAATTAATTCTCATGGAATACCCATTTGCTATTGCTACACAATGGAATTAACCTCAGGATGAAATTCTTTACCAGAGTATGACTTCTGTAAAGTGAGATGCGCAGACTCACTTGCTAGTTCAAAGTCATCCTATACTCACCAATCTCAAATTCCTCCAATACCCAGGCAGCAGGCATGGAGTAGACGTTTTAGGGCAGAATTCATCCCCGCCCCCTCACCACCTCGCACGCTTGGATCCTGACCCAAATCTCTCCTCTTTCTCAGGTCCTCAGCCTCCTGGGCATTCTCGCGTGCCCATCTCTATGTGGTCTTTGCACGAAGGTGGTGGTCCTTACTTTGGCTGGGAAAAGGGGTGTCGGAGTCGGGCTAGGTGGGGTTTCTGCTAACCAGCCGGAAGCACGGGGGACCACTGAGGGGTCGGAGGCAAACCCAAGATGCGCAGTCAGAGAACAAAGGGAGCCACGGGAGGATTTCTGAGAGAAGGGAAGACAGACGTTCACCCTCCGGGCAGGGCAGGGGGCAGGAGGCAGCTGCGGGGGAGGTCCTCGGGGATAGCATGCAGTGGGCAGGGGTGCCAGGCCAGGCGCCAGGCAAATGACACTACACCACGTGCGCTGGAGGGCTCTCCCTTCCAAATCCATTTTATAAATGTTTCTAAATCTACCTGAAAGTTAGTAATGGCATTATTTGCTTATGTATTTATATGCGCTTTCTAGCTTTTCCAGCTACCTTTTATATATAGTTTTAGGATATCTTCTTCAGAGCCTTGACTATTACAGAACCTGTAATGTCTTTAATTTTTTTTGAGCATACAAAACAGTGGTTTTCCAAAAATTTTTACTACCTGGGGTAGATTTTCATACATCTCTTTATATTTATGATTTTGCATGTGATGTTTATTTCTTCATTTGTAGCCAAATTTTACACAGACCCTGTTTTCTTTTTCCTAGTGTTTGTCTATATTATGTCCTCCTTTTTTCTCTGGGTTCTGTACAAAACCTGCCCTTAGACACCCCCTTAGGATGGGGACACTGTTTTGTTAGTCAGTGAGCTCCCTGGGTTGGTGGGGGGTGAAAAGGAGTTGTAATAGCAGACAGTTTATTTGGGGACTCTTTGCTCTGTGTTCTGATATCTGTAAAAAGGCTCACCCTAGTTCCATTTGCATAGCCTCCTTTCTCCTTGTCCCTACAACATAATGGTTTGAGTGGTTGAGGAAATAAAATTCTGAGTTATAAGTACATAACAGCACATAGAAAAGGCTTAAAAAAGTTTTCTTAGGCCCTAAAAATGTCTTTCAGAAACTCACTAGAATTAATGCGTAGCAATGTGCCAGTTTTACTCTGTCATCCTTATATTCTCTGGAGCTGCCCATGAATAACATTACAGAAGTGTTTTCCTTGCAGCAGGGAGGAAACAGATTTAGAGTTTATTTCAACTATTGTTTCTACTGACTGCCAAGCTTTAGGTAAGCCAGTCACCTATAAAATTCTTTTCATTCATTCAGTTAGCCAACATGTAGTGAGCACCTACTTGGTGCAAAACACTGAGGTAGATGTTGGGCATACAGTGATGACAAACACTGCTTCCCTGGAGTTTATGGTCTTTGGGGACAGAAAAACATGTGAAATAAGAACTGCAGTGCAGTATTGCACATTGTATAATTGAAGTATAGACAGGATCCTAAGTGAGTGCTAAGGATGGTGCATTTAGACCTGACCAGGAAGGAGGCAACAGAAGGCTCTGGGGAGATAACACTAGAGTGAGTCTTGAAAGATGATGAACAGTTTACCAAGTTGGCAAGAAATTCAAACTTATACTAGAAAGAGGGACCATCTTGAATAAAACTGGTTTAAGAAAGATCACTTATAGGTGAAAGAACAATTAGTTTGGCTTGGTTACATGTTGAGCAGAGGCAGGAAATGAATGTGGAAAGATACTCATGGCAACGATTTTGATGGATTTTATGTGCCAGAACAGTAAGTTTAGAATTTTTCCTACAGATCATAAAGGTGCAAAAAGGATTTTTAAAAAACGAAAGATGACCACAGGTGTGGCTGATACCCCTTTAATCTTTATCTTCAAAAGATAGCCTAGAGGGAGGGGCAAGATGGCGGCAGAGAAGGGCGCTCCAAAAGTCAGCTCATCCTACAGTGCAGTTAGTAATAACCCAGAGCTATCTAAATCACCTGTTTTGGGGGGCCCCAGGAGGCCAGAAAAGCATCCTGCAAATCCTTGGAAGGAGGAGACTGCCCATCTGCAGTGAAGATTCGTGAGTAGAGCATTCCATGCTACTGAGGCTGGTGCCCATTTTCCACAGGCAGTGCAAGCCTCCTTGGGAGTTATTCCTGGTTGGAGGTGGAAGCTCCATATCCCAAAATGGGGGACAAAGCGACCGTTGGGCACTGACTTCAGCTACTGATTAGTAAATTTGACTGTCTAAAGTCCAATTGTACATATAGCCAAAGTTTGAACATGTCCAAGTTGGAAAAGAGGCCGGTAGCCTCCACTTAAACTCTGTCCTGGCAAGAGGGGAAGCAGGGCTGATTGAAAATCACAGTGATTGTGGGGACTGGCTTCTTTCCACCCAGGTCAGATTTCTGCCCTAGCCTGGCCTCCAGCCCCACCTCTGGCAGAGAGGGAGGTAAGGGGACCTGCACCAGCCTTTCTAGACAACTATAGTTGCTTTTGGCCCACATGGACTAGATTGTTGGGCTCCTGTGTGGCTATAAAACCACCCCCAATAGAACAGGAGGAAGACAGTGCTTCCTCAGCCTTTCTGGGCAACTGCAGGGGATTTTGCTCCGCATGGGCTTTATTGTAGGGCACTTTTGTGGCTCCATCCCTGCCCGCAGGAGAAGGGATAGTCTTTCCTCAGCCTTTCCAGGCAATTACAGTTGTTCTCTGACCACATGGACAAGATTGTTTCACACACCTGTGGCTTCATCCCCGCCCCTGGCAGGTAAGAAAGGTGGAGAAATCTTCATTGATTTCTGGGGCAATGTGGGTAGCTTCAGCCTCCATGGCTTATAGTACCAAGCACATCTTTGGCTCCCACTCTGCCACAAGCAAGGAAGAAAGGTCAAGAAATAGTTGAAAAAGAGCTGAAAAACATCAGATTGGCTAAACACAAGCCACCTTAAAGTTCCAAAATAAGTTAAATCAATTGTCAAAGAGGGACTGTAGCACAAAGCCAAACAAATAGAAAGCCACAGACTAAAGAGAGAAACCTAATCCAGAACAAATACATCAAGTAAATCAGATGATGAGACACCAACTAAAAGTTACAGGCCATACCAAAAAACAAGAAGATATGGCGCAGTTAAAGGAACAAACCAAAACTCCAGATTATATAGAGGAGTTGAGACAACTAATCACAGATGTTCAAACAAATGTCCTTAATAAATTCAATGAGATGGCTAAAGAGATTAAGGATATTAAGAAGACACTGGGTGAGCACAAAGAAGAATTTGAAAGCATACATAGAAAAATAGATTTTATGGGAATGATGAAAAATAAGTGAATTTTAATATACCCTGGAGGCATATAACAGCAGATTTGAAAAGGCAGAAGAAAATATTAGTGAGCTTGAAGACAGGACCCCCAAAAGCAAACACGAAAGAATAAAGAAAAGAATGGAAAAAATTGAACAGGGTCTCTGGGAACTAAATGATGAGGCCTACAAACATATGTGTCATGGGTGTCTCAGAAGGAAAGGAGAAGGGAAAGGGGGCAGAAGGAATATTTAAGGAAATAATGGTAGAAAATTTCCCAAATCTATTAAAGGACATAGATATCCGTGTCCAAGAAGCACAGCATACTCCCATTTGAACAAATCCAAATAGACCTACTCTGAGACACATAGTAATCAGAATGTCAAATGCCAAAGACAAAGAGAAAATCCTGAGAGCAGTAAGCAGTTCATCACATACAAGCCATGCCCAATAAGATTAAGTGCTGATTTCTCATCAGAAAACATGGAGGCAAGAAGGCAGTGGTATGATATATTTAACATAGTGAAAGAGAAAAACTGCCACCCAGAATCTTATATCTGGCAAGACTGTCTTTCAAAAATGAAGGCAATTTTAGAGTATTCAAAGATAAACAGAAACTGAGAGAGTCTGTAACCAAAACACCAGTCTTGCAGGAAATACTAAATGGAGTACTGCACCCTGAAAAAAAAAAAAAAAGACAGGAGAGAGAGGCTTGGATGAGAGTCTAGAAATGAAGATTATATCCTAAAAGTGTAAAAAGAGTGGTGACAATCAGATATGACAAATAAAACCCAAAGATTAAAATGGGTGAAGAACTGCTTTTACAGTAATAACATTGAATGTTAATGGATTAAACTTCCCAATCAAAGACGCAGATTGGTGGAATAGATAAGAAAATATGAGCCATCTATATGATGTTTACAAGAGACTCACCTTAGATTCAAGGATACAAATAGAAAGTGAAAGGCTAGAAAAAGATAATCCACGCATGCAGTAACCAAAACAAACAAACAAAAAACAACAAAAAACAACAAAAAAACTGTAGTAACTATTCTTATATCAGATGAAATAGACTTTAAAAACAAAGCTGTTATTAGAGACAAGGAAGGACATTATATATTAAGTATTAAGAAAAGGGGCAGTTCTCTGGGAAGAAATAACAATAAATGTATATGCACCTAACCATGATGCCCCAAATCACATGAAGCAAACACTGGCAAAACTGAAGGGAGAAGTAGATGTCTCTATAACAATAGTTGGAGACTTCAGTATACCACTCTCACCATTGGATAGAACATCTGGGCAGAAGATCAATAAAGAAACAGAGAGCTTGAATAATATGATAAATGAACTAAACCTAAAACACATATACAGAACATTGCACCCCAAAATAGCAGGATATACAATCTTCTCAAGTGCTCATGGATCATTCTCCAGGAGAGACCATATGTTGGGTCATAAAACAAATCTCAATAAATTTAAAAAGATTTAAATTTTACAAAGCACTTTCTCTGATCATAATGGAATAAAGCTGGAAATTAACAACAGGCAAAAAAGGGAAAATTCACAAATATATGGAGATTAAAGTACACACTCTTAAATAAACAGTGGGTCAAAGAAGAAATTACAAAAGAAATCAGTAAATATCTTGAGATAAATGAAAATGAGAACACAACACATCAAAACCTATGGGACACTGCAAAGGCAGTGCTGAGAGGGAAATTTATAGCCCTCAATGCTTACATTGGAAAAGAAGAAAGAGCTGAAGTCAAAGAACTACCTAAACAGCTGGGGGAACTAGAAAAATAACAGCAAGCAAGCAGATATAAAGAAATAGCAAAGATCAGAGGAGAAATAAATGAAATTGAGAACAAAAAATTAATAGAGAGAATTAACAAAACCAGAAGTTGGTTCTCTGAGAAGATGAACAAAATTGCCAAACCCTTAGATAAACTGGCAAAGAAAAAAGAGAGAATATGTAAATAAATAAAATCAGAAATGAAAACAAGGACATTATTACTGATCCCACAGGGAAAATAAAACAGATCATAAGAGGCACTATGAACAACTGTATGCCAACAAACTAGACAACGTACATGAAATGCACAAATTCCTTGGAACATATGAACAACTGACCCTAGAAGAAATAGAAGGCCTCAACAAAACAAAAATGAGTAAAGAGATTGAAACAGTCATCAAAAACCTCTACAAAATGAAAAGCCCTGGTCCAGATAGCTTCATAGGTGAATGCTACAAGTACTCAAAGAAGTTCAATACCAGTCTTACTCAAACTATTCGAAAAATTGAACAGGAAGGAATGCTACCAAACTCATTTTATGAAGCCAACATCACGCTAATACCAAAGCCAGATAAAGATACTACGAGAAAAGAAAATTACAGACCTATTTCCCTAATGAATATAGATGCAAAAATCCTCAACAAAATACTTGCAAACCAAATCCAGCAACACATTAAAAGAATTATTCATCATAATCAAATGGGTTTTATCCCAGGCATGCAAGGGTGGTTCAACATAAGAAAATCAACCAGTATAATATATTACATTAATAAATTGAAGAAGAAAAATCACATGATCATCTATTGACATAGAAAAGGCTTTTGACAAAATCCAGCATCCTTTCTTGATAAAAACACTCCAAAAGATAGGAATTGAAGGAAACTTTCTAAATATGATAAAGGACATATATGAAAAATCCACAGCTAACATTGTACTCAATGGTGAATGACTTAAAGCTTTCCCGTTGAGATCAGAACAAGACAAGGATGTCTACTGTCACCACTGTTGTTCAATAAAAAGCTACTAGAGCTAATTAATGAGTTCAACAGAGTGTCAGGATACAAGATTAAAATGCAAAAAAAAAAAAAATCAATAGTGTTTCTATACACTAGTAATGAGCAATCTGAGGAGGAAGTCAGGAAAAAAATCCATTTACAATAGTGACTAAAAGAATCAATTTTTTAGGAATAAACTTAACTAAGGATGTAAAGGACCTGTATTCAGAAAACTGCAGTGCATTGCTAAAAGAAATCAAAGAAGACCTAAATAAATGGAAGGACATTCTGTGTTCATGGATTGAAATATTAAATATCATTAAGATCTCAATTCTTCCCAAGCTGATATACAGATTCAATAGAATTCTGATAAAAATTCCAACAGCCTTTTTTAAAGAAATGGGAAACCCAATTATCAAATATATTTGGAAGGGAAAGGGACCCTGAATAGTCAGAAACATCTTAAAAAGGAAGAATAAGGCTGGAGGACTCTTTTCCAGACTTGAAATCATATTACTTAGCTACAGTGGGAAAAACAACATGGTACTGGCATGAAGATAAACACTAGACCAATGGAACCAAATTGATGATTCAGAAGCAAACCCTCACATCTATGGTCAAGTGATTTTTGACAAGGCTGCTAAGCCCACCTAGCTGGTTTAGAACAGTCTATTCAACAAATGGTGCTGGGAGAACTGAATATTCATAGCCAAAAGAAAGAGGACCCCTATCTCACACCTACAAACCATAACTCAAAATGGATCAAAGACTTAAATATAAAATCTAGAACCATAAAACTCCTAGAAAAAAATGTAGGGAAACATCTTTAAGACCTGGTGGCAGGTGGTGGTTTCTTAAACTTTACATATAAAGCATGACCAATGAAAGAAAAAATGGATAAATTGGACCTCCTCAAATTGAAACATTTGTGTCCTTTAAAGGATTTTGTCAAGGAGGTGAAAAGGCAGAGTACTCAATGGGAGAAAATATTTGGAAACCATATATCTGATAAGGGTTTGATTTCCATGCTAGATAAAGAGAACATGCAACTCAAAAATAAAAGGACAAGAAACCCAATTTAAAAATGGGCAAAAGACTTAAATAGACATTTCCCCAAAGAGGAAATACAAGTGGCCAAAAGCACATGAAAACACGTTCAATTTCACTAGCTATTAGAAAAATGCAAATCAAAACAATGCGCTATCATCTCACACCTCATAGAATGGCCATAATTTAAAAAAACAGAAAACGACAAGTGCTGGAAAGGATATGGAAAAATAGGAAATTTCCGTCACTGTTGGTGGGAATGTAGGATGGTGCAGACTCTGTGGAAGACAGTTTGGCAGTTCCTCAGGAACCTACATATAGAACAGCCATATGATCAGGCAATCCTTGTACTAGGAATATATCCAGAAAAACTGAAAACAAGGATGAGAACAGACATTTGCACACTGATGTTCATAGCGGCATTATTCACAATTGCCAAAAGATGGAAACAACCCAAGTGTCCATCAACTGATGAATGGATAAACAAAATATGGCATATACATTTACCATATATATACATATAAATGGAATACTATTCTGCCATAAGAAGAAATGAAATTTGGACACGTATGACAACATGGATGATCCTTGAGGATATTATGCTGAGTGAAATAAGCCAGACACAAAAGGACAAATATTGTTTGTTCTCACTAATATGAACTTAATACAAAGAATAAATGCATAGAGTGAAAACCTAGAGTGTAGGTTACTAGAAGATAGGATGAGGGTTGAGAAAGGGTACTGATACTTAATGTGTGTAGAATTTTTAATTAACTTGATTGTAAAAGTGTGAACAAAGAAAAGAAAATTAAAAGAAAAGTGAAAGTGTGGAAACATATGGTAACATAGTGAATATAACTAACATGGCTGATTTATAAATGGAATTGTGTGGCTGAAAGGGGTAGTTTAGGGATGTAAATGTCAATTGAAAGGAATCTAGAGAATAATTTAGGCACTAAATAAGATAGTGAACTCAGAGGTGGATGAGGATTGTGGTTAATAGTACAAATACAAGAATGTTCTTTTATAAACTAGAACAAATGTATGTCACTTGCCCTTAGACAAGAGAGCAGATGGTACATGCTGATCTGGGAACCAGTTTCAGTAATGGTGTTACTGTGTCTGTCTAGAGATGGACTGCAATATCTCTTATGTTATCTTCTAGAATTTTGGACAGTGCATATCTATAATACAACAAACTTTTTAAAAAGAAGTGATTTTAAATGTAATTACCACTAATAAGAAAGTGAAATAATGATAGTTTTAAAAATAAATAAAATACAAACAAAAATTTTTAAATTGAAATAATAAAATATAATAAAAATGTAAAATTTAAAAAAAATTTTGACTTTATGTCTTTTCACTGTAAGATCTGTTGTCTTTTATTTACAGTGACATTTTCTTCCTTTTATTCCCTCAGTGTCTTATATTTTTCATTTTGTCTTCAAAGAAACTTTAGGTTACAGAAAAGTCATGTACAGAATGTAGGTAATTCCCATATATCCAACATCTTCCCCTTTTCCCTTTTCCCCTATTAATAACATTTTACTGTGGATGGTACATTTGTTACAATTGATGTGCAAATACTGAAACATTGCTACTAACCATGGTCAGGGATTTACATTATGGTTTACATTTTGGACCATATACTTTTATAAATTTTGATGAAATTTAACATGGTCTGTATCCAACATTGCAAGATCATGTAGCAAAATTCCACTGCCCCCAAAATGCCCCATGTTTCATCTATTCTATTCCTCCCTCCAACTGCCTTATTCCATTTTCTTAATAATTGTATTTGGTTATTTTGCTGGCTTCATTTTTTAAGAAGTTTTGGATCACAGAAGGTTACAACTGCAGCAGTGGAGGATCATTGGTGCAGGGTGTAAGAGATGGGGGATGCATGGGAGGAGGTTCACCTGGGGCATACCTATAAGGCATATGAATTTGTACATGTGTTTATGGGGCATTGTCATGGTGGGTGGAGAGTCACACAATAACCAAAAGAATATCGAATTCCCATCCTGGGGAGCTCTGCCACATTCTCTAATGGGACGGCAAGAATCCCCCGAGTACAGGGGCAGTGACTAGTGAAGGAGGATGGACCATTGATGGACCCATGATATGGATGACTGTACTTATGAACCCTCACTTTTGAAATTGAAACTTAGCCTAGTATTATAGGATGCCTAAGAGTTACCTCCTGAGAGCCTCCTTGTTGCTCAAATGTGACCTCTCTCTAAGCTAAACTCAGCATCTAAACGCACTACCTTCCCCCTGGCATGGGGCATGACTCCCGGGGATGAGCTTCCCTGGCACCAAGGGATTACTACCAAGCACCAACTAGCAATGCAACTGGAAAAAGACCTTGACCAAAAAGGGGAAAGGGTAAGGACAAATGAGTTTATATGGCTAAGAGACTTCAAAGTAAGTCAGGAGGTCATTCCAGAAGTTATGTTTATGGATGTCTCAGCAGGATCTCATTGACTACCAAAGTAAATATTGCCTCAAATAGTGGAGCTCCTGAGGACTCTGGAGACATACAGACACTATAGGCAGGGCAGATAGCCCGGGAGTTTGGTGCCCTGCCAGTGGGCCCTACTTTGGAATTTATGCTCCCCAGTGTGACAGAGTGGGACTCAGTTGTGGTTTCCCTACTCATGGCTCTTCTGCTCCTTCTATTTGAACCTATAGTTAATACTAGTATTGATAGGTGTATGTGCAAGAGACTTAAATCTTAGGGCTGTCCATGTGCCAGTTGGGCCCTGAATCTCAACAGCATTGCAACACCTACTCTCCAGTACATTGGACTCACCCAAGACAACTAATAAGGAGATGATGATGGACAACTACTATCCCAAGGATCAGAGAGAGTCAGCAACTGCAAGCAAGATAGTCCCAACCATCTGCCCCATGGGATCTAAGCCCCCTCTCAAATAGAGGCAGAATGGGCATCACCACCCCAGAATCCTCAGGATTGGGGAATGAATGATGGACTAGAGTAGACTTACTGGTATTCTACTATAAACTTATTGTAATTCTAGCAATGGAAGAACTGTTATCATTGATGTGGAGGCAGTGGCCACTGGAGGTTCTAAGGAGAGAGAGAGGGAAAAATAGGTGTAATATGGGGGCATTTCGGGACTTGGGAATTGTCCTGAATAACACTGCAATGACAGATACAGGCTATTATATATTTTGTCATAACTTACAAAATTGTGTGGGAGAGAGTGCAAACTACAATGTAAATTATAATCCACACTTAGTGGCAAAATGTGTTCATCAATTGTAACAAATGTACCACACTAATGAAGGATGTTGTTAATGTGGGAAAATGTACGAGGGGTAGGGAGTGGGACACATGGGAATCCCCCATATTTTTTTATGTAACATTTATGTAATATAAGTAGCTTTAAAACAAATAAAAAAGTATATTTTAAAAAATATAATTGCCATTCTGTCTTTGTATGTGAAATCAGATTCATAATAAAGTTCCTATTTGAAAGCTAAAAAAAATCTGGTAAGAATATAGTGGTGCATGGTAAAAATATAATTAATGTAAAATATTTATAATTAACAGCAATATTGTAATAATCTTGCATCAATATCAAAAAAGGTACTATATCAATGCTAGGGGTCAATAATAGGGGGTATGGGATTTTTTTCTTTTGGGCTAAGGAAAACTTTCAAAAATTTACTGCAGCAACTGTGATGAAAGTGAGAGCCACTGAGTGCATACTTTGGATGGATTGTACAAGGCATGGGACTGAAAAACACAGTGAACCATGTGGTGGATGATGGGCTGTGGTTAACAGTACAGATATGATTGTGTTCTCTCATGAACTATAACAAACATACAATACTAATACATGATGTTAATAATAGGGAGGTGTATGGAAACATATACCAAATGTAATCTATGGACCATAGCTAGTAGTAATAGTTTGATGATGTGCTTTCAAAATCTGTAACAAATATTCAACAACAGTTCAAGGTGTTGGTGGAGGGGTGATGTATGCGAATTCTGCACGTTATGCAAGATTGTTTTGTAAGCTCACAACTTCTCTAATAAAAAATATTTTAAAAATAGCCTGAAACAATCCACTCAATCTGGGTATGAAATAGACCAATTAAGTTTTTGATCTTCCTTCTCCTGATATTCAGGTATATTTGGTTAATTGGTAATTTCACAAATATGATCTACATTATTGACATTCTCTATATCACAAAGCCTTCATTTCTTTGCCTTAAAAACAGTATCACTTTATTATTAACAGAACCACTGCCTATGTCAGGTACTTTTGGGCTGGTAGATATGGTTAATCTCTATTTTTTAATTTTTCTCCTTGTGTATATATAGATAAATAGATGAGTAGACAAGCATCTCTATAGACTGTGAAACAAAACTCCCATGATAATTGTGCAATTGAGGTTTTGAGGTGGAGTTTTTAAAACTATTTTTAATAGTATATTAAAAAAAAAAATCCTGTGTGCTTACCACGGCCTCAAAATCCTAAAGAATCTGAATTCCTTTCCCCCATCCCCAGCTTTCTAACTTCACTCAGTTCCTAACACTTCCTCTAATTCACTGTGCTGCACACCAACCTCCTAGCTGTTTCTAGAGCACACCAAGCCCCAAATGCCTTGGAGACTTAGATCTCACCGTTCTTCTACCTGGAAGGCACAAGTCTCATCTTCCATGCCCCCCATCCCAGCTTGTCACTTAGCTTAGAGAACAGATAGCAATTAAATGGGGGAAGACTGCCTTTAAATCTGGAAGAAATATGGCAATAGGTCCAATCTACAGAAAGGACTCCATTTCTACAAATGATCGTGAACCTGAATGAGCCAGTCTCTGCATATTTATGCAAATTATATGCTAACGATATGGAAATGTGAAGTAGGAAGACTTCCCAGTCAGAGGTAGACTCCTGTAGAGAAGCCTTCTGCAGAGTATCTTTCTACAAATATCTATGAACTGAACTGAAAAATTCAGGAAGTCAGCAGGGATTTCTTTGGAATATTTCCTTTAAAATATGTTTTCTTGATAAGAAATAACAAGGTATGGGGTGGAAAACTCAAATAAGAATTAGAAGAAAGAGAAGAAGTAGTTGGCACCTGGGAAATACATGTCCTTGCTGAGCCACAGATTTAGGATTAAAAACAGACATTCCATGCAAAGGAGTGTGGAAGACCAGATGTAAACAATTGGAAGAAGAATTAGCCCAAATAAAGGTTTGCCAGTTGAGAACCAAGAAAAAGGTAGAAAGTTGGCACCTATGTCTCAGCAGCAGTTAAGGGGGAACATTTCATGATACTATAAAGGTGGGAAGTTATTCCTTGTTAAGATTGGACCACTAGCGGAATAAGTGAGCGTTTTTCTCATTAATATTATGCAAGACCCTATTCAGGTAGACACAAGCATTAGAAAGGGTATCCTAATATTAAGAAACGCTACCCACAAGTTGGAAGGCCAGGCAATCCAAATGGATAATTTAGCACAAGGAGATGAAGACCCAGATCCTATTAGCTCAATCATTGGGATCTGCAGGGTTATCTGAGACATTCGTTAGGAAGAGTCAAAGTGTCCCAGTGAAAGATGCAAAATTTAAGAAGACTTATGGGGATTCAAAGACTAAGATATATTTGGAAGCTTTCCCTTCTTAGCAACAGGATAATTCCTGAAATGGGAAAAGATACAGAAAACAAAGTTTGAATGTTACAGATTTATGTTAGAAATGGTAGTTTTGTGAAGAATAGTAAAAAGAAGAAGGGATATGGTCAAATAGTTAGCCATGCCACATTCCTGTGGAAATCCAGGAATAAAAAATGTATGAGATGAGACCTCTTTGTATTTTGGGAGACAGGTATGGATTTCACTGGTGAAGAACAAAAAGGCACAGTGAAGGAGAATTTACTCCTGCACCCCTCTACATAATTTTGAGAGATTTTTCAAGTCTATCATTAAGATTTGTAGACTCAGACTTAAAAGTGTTCTCCATTAATTAACTCCCCATCCCCATCCCATCAGGCAATGACTCAGTATTATTACTCAGCAGGCTGTGAGTAGATTGTTCTACAAGTTACAGAATTATCAGCTTGTGCCACTCAACACTCTTTCCTTTTTTGTTACTGCTTCTTCCTTCCTTCTTCCCATTGCTTTAGTCAGTTGCTTGAATTGCTTGGTCTTGGCTTTTTGGGTGAGAAACTACTGGCTAGGCCACTTGCTGCAGTTTTAAATTTCTCTCATTCTAAGGCATTTTTGAAAACTTTCTTATTTACCTTTTTGGCAACTGACAGCTTGATTTTTCCTTCTGCCCACTCCTGCTTCCATCACCACCTTCCACAGACACTGATTCCAACAGGACTCCTTAATAAACATCTTGCATGCTAAATTCCATCTTCACAGTGAACTCAACCTATGACACCACAGGGATGGGTATATATACATAATTTTAAATTTTCATTTACCTTTACAAAATTTAATGAAAATTTCTAATATTCACAAAACAAAGAGAACAATATAATGAGCCCCCACAAACCCTTCATCTATATTCAACAATTATTAAGATTTTGATATGCTTCCTTCATCTATCCTTTTTTTAGGTTGTTGTTTAAAAAGGATTTTAAGTGCAAATATTCTCACTGTCCTGATTTTATGATAATCAGGGTAGGCTAAACATTCACTGTATTAGAAACCATGCATGTGTCCCCAGACCTAGTTTTTCTCCTTAGGTCTGGTTTTTGGAATGCTGGTGATAAACTAAGCCTGATTTATTATTTGACCATCCTGTATGGGAAAAGACTGTGACTTTGGGTATCTTTGGTCAACCTTAAGAGATATAACAGGGGGACAGATGTGGCTCGGGTGGTTGGGCATCCGTCTCCCATATGGAGGGACCTGGGTTTGATCTCCAGGACCTCCTGGTAAGAATAAAAAAAGAAAAATATACAAGGCATGTGGGCCACCAGGTCCCATGCATGGGTGCACCACCAGGCCCCACAAGCCACGCAGCAAGATGATGATGTAACAGGAGAGTGACACAAGGGAGAGCAAAGATGAGACGCACCGAAAAACCAGGAACTAAGGTGGCACAGGTGGTAGGATGCCTCTCTCCCACATTGGAGGTTCCGAGGATCGAATCCCAGTGAAGACAGGAGGAGAAGAATGAGAAGAGAGGGCAGGAAACGGACACAGAGTTGCCCAGCGAATGGACACAGAAGCAGCAAAAATGGGGGCGGGGGTAAAAATGGATAAAAGTAAATAAATAAATAAATAAATAAATCCTTTAAAAAAAGTATAAGGGAGGAAGATATGGACTCTAGTTGGTAGTAATACTTTTGATGATGCTATTTCATGATTTGTCAACAAATGTTTCACAAAAATGCAGAGTGTTTGTGGGGGGGTGATGTGTGGGAGCTCTGTATGATGTTATGCATGTTTTGTAAGTTCACGATGTTTACTGAACACTTATAGTTTATGTATGTTCATGTATGAATGATATACTTTAATAAATTGTTTTTTTATAAAAAAGCATTTTAAAGCAAATCTCATAGTTTGTCACTTCAGCCCTACATGCTTATGTGGGTATCTTTAAAAAGCAGTCTAGGGAAGCAGATGTGGCTCAAGTGATTGAACTCCTGCCTACCACATGGAAGGTCCTGGGTTAGGTTCCAGGTGTCTCCTGGAGAAGATGAGCAAGACAGTGAGATGGCGCAACAGGCAGGCACACGAGCTGATGCAACAAGATGATGCAACAAAGAGACACAAAAGAGGAAAGACAATAAGAGATACAACAAGGCAGGGAGCTGAGGTGGCTCAAGCAATTGAGTGTCTCTCTCCCACATGGGAGGTCCCGGGTTCGGTTCCCGGTGCCTCCTAAAAAAAAGATGAGCAGACACAGCACACACAATGAATGGACACAGAGAGCAGACAGCAAGCACAAACAACAAGGTGGGGCAGGGGGGACGGATAAATAAAATAAATGTTTTTAAAAACAGTCTATTTTCTTACATAAGAGCAATGATATTATCAAACCTGAACAATATTTCAGTAATTCTTCGATATTATCTAATACCCATTCTGTATTCAAATTGCTTCAACGGTCTCAAACACATCTTTTTCAGTTGATTTGTTAGAATCAGTATTCAAACTAAGCTCACACATTACATTTGACTATTACATCTCCTAAAACTCTTTTAAACTTGAGCAATCCCTTCTTTTTTTATTTCTTATTGATGCAATTGATTTATTGAGGAAAGTGTATTGCTAGTCCCATAGAACACCCCACATTCTGGATATGTCTGTATGCTTCCTCATAGTATCTTAACTTGTTTGTCTATTCCCCTGATTTCCTGTAAATTGGAGATAGCCTTGATTCAGGATTAATTTTGTGGAGAGGACAAGAACCCCTTATAGTTTAAGGTTCATTTGAGGAAGCACACAATGTCTGCTTGTCTAAGATTGATCTGTAGTTTCAGATGGATCATTCTAGCTTTCTCCCCTGGCTTGTCTGTAACCTCTCACTGCAGCTGTGAGAAATATGGCTCCCACCATCTGCCAGCCATTTGTTTAATTGTTCAATTTGAGTTTACATGTATAAGGTTTCAGAATTATTAACCCATACCCTCGTGGGAAACAACTTAACTAGAGTATAGTGCTTATGTTCCATTTGCCTTTACTAATTACCAAAGTTACTTAGGCCAGCTTCTTTTTCTCCCACTTCCTTCAGTGAGGTTGTTTCATACTTTATTATACAATTAAAATATTTTGTCACAATCTGAATTCTATCCTGGGCTCCCCCAACCTTTTAAAGATATTTTTAGATTTTCATAAATTCAGGTTCACTATTTCTGCTGTAAATTTCTCTGGATTTTGATAAATGCAGTGTCCCGTAGCCATCATTTCTGTATCATACTTAATAGTTTAATTGGCCTAAAAATCTCCTGTGTTTCACTTATTCAGTTCTGCTCCACCCTGAACCTTTGGTAACCAATGACTTATTTACTGTCTACATAATTTTGCTATTTCTAGAATGTCATATAAATGAAACTATACAGTATGTAGCCTTTTCAAATAGCCAAAACAATCTTGAAAAGAACAAAGTAGGAAGTCTTACACTTCCTGATTTCAAAACTTATTATAAATCAACAATAACCAAGATAGTGTGGTACAGGCATAAAGACAGAATAGAATTGAGAGTCCAGAAGTAAACCTACGTCTATGGCCAACTGGTTTTTGACAAGGGTGCTGTATTAGTCAGCCAAAGGGGTGCTAATGTGAAATACCAAAAATGGGTTGGTCTTTATAAAGGGTATTTATTTGGGGTAAAAGTCCACAGTTACCAGGCCATAAAGCATAAGTTTCTTCCCTCACCAAAGTCCATTGTCACGTGTTGGAGCAAGACAGCTGCCGACATTTGCCCAGGGTTCAGGCTTCTTGGGTTCCTCTCTTCCCAGGGCTGCGTTTCTCTCCAGGCTTAGCTCCTCTTTCCGCCACAAGGTGAGCTGTAGGCGATCAGGTGAATGGCTCACTTCTCTTCTCCTGGGGCCTTCTTTCCAACATCAAAGCTGCTTCTCAAAAGACTGCTTCTCAAAACTGTTCTTGCCATGCCTTTTATATTTGATTCCCCACCCACCAAGGGGTGGGGCTCAACACCCTAATCATAACCTAATCATGCCCAGATTAACAGATCAGTTTACAAGCATGATCCAATTATATTTTTGG
>JAQZBX010058624.1:0-17699 GCA_029593785.1 Cabassous unicinctus
AAAAAAAAATGTCTTTTAGGGGAGCGAGTGTAGCTCAGTGGTTGAGCACCTGCTTCACATGTACGAGGTCCTGGGTTCAATCCCTGGTACCTCCTGAAAATAATAATAAAAACTTAAAATTTAAAATGTCTTTTACAGAGCATGATGTGAAAAACAACTATATGAAAAATCTTTCTTTTAAAAAAAGACTCCCACGGAAGACATTGTCCATTAGGTGACTTAGTGCTTCATATTTATCCAGGCTTATGATCAATTTCCTTTAGAATTTAGTATCCGAAATGTGTTTTTCTCTCCTGAAGGACTAATATGTGTCCTCTGTCAGACAATGAAAGCCACATAAACCATTTTTCCCCTTTGGTCGTCTTCCAATAGCTACTATTTCTCAGTTGCTGCTACGTGCCACTCTGCTTTAAATATGTGGTATCTCATCTAATTCTCACTACAGTGTTTTGATGCAAGTATTATTTCTAAAGAGCCCATGTCGATTTAATGCCTGGAACAGAAACCATCTTATTTCAGAAGACTTTTTTTTTGCATTTTCCCCACCAACGTTAGCATTTCTAGCTTTTATGTCAATCTCTCCTGTCTCATGCTTTTATCTTAAATTGCCTTAAACCTTTGTGGAAAGCAGACTCTTTGCACAGAGTCAATTTTGAGGTTTTATATTGGATTTCTCCTTATCACACTTGCTACATGTTAGTTTCTTTTCTACCTTTCAAAGGTAGCTTTTTTCAAATCTCTGTTAAATGCCCCTCCCTGTCCCTTTCTTGGGGTTGGCTTTCTCTCAAAATCTTTCGGGACCAGAATTTCTTCTGACATACAAATGACTGTCAACCCTGCCCCCTTCTGAAAAGAAACAAAGAAGGAACTGGTTGGTGGGTGGTGGACTATCTAAGGTGGGCCAGGTGGTGATAGGAATTTTGGTTTCTCAGAAGAGTTGGAGTTTATTGAGCTTCCCTTGGATTCTGCCTCTGAAAAAGTCTGGTGTACCTTTTTATTCACCAGCTGAGTCCTGTCCTAGAATTCAGCAACTCTAGAGGAGATGGGGAAGATATTGAAAACGATGACGTGGAAATGGGCAGCAGCCAGCACTTCAGCCTCAGCTCCTTAGAGTGTTCTGTGTTTCCCACCCTGTCCTCTCCCACGAGGCCAGGTCTGGTTTGTGCTGCTTGGTACCTACTGCTGCCACTGGTGTCGAGGGAGGCAAAAGGAATTGTGGCTGTTGGGGACCTCTTTCTAGATGAGGCCTGGAGCCTGCCACCTCCGAGAAGCTACCCTGCTCCTGCACCCATAACCACCCTGGCTTTGGCTTCCTCCCTCTGCAGGACATGCAGGTGACCGGTGTTGAGGATGACAGCCGTGCCCTGAATATCACCATCCACAAGCCCGCATCCAGTCCCCACTCCAAGCCCTTCCCCATCCTCCAGGCCACCTTTGTCTTCTCGGACCACATCCGCTGCATCATCGCCAAGCAGCGCCTGGCCAAGGGCCGCATCCAGGCGAGGCGCATGAAGATGCAGAGGATAGCTGGTGAGTGGCTGGGCCCTGGCAGAGTGTCCTCTGGGCTCTTGGGGGTAGAAGCAGCCACCAAAGGGCTGCCAGCATACCCCTGAGAACCCTAGTATTGACCTTAAGAACCCACGTCGCTCCTCTAGAAAAGGATGGATGCAGTTCAGGAATTAATTGTGTTTTAGTAAAAGGTATAGAGACTTCCAATTTTCTAAGTGCTTAATTTCTAGAGAGTCTCTAGGGCTGCATGGAAGAGACAGGCAGACAAGAGTGGGGTTTTAGAGAGGGTCAACTATTGTCATTCTCTAAATCGAAATTCTGTAGATTATATTTACCAAATGCTTCAACTTTCCTCTACCACCTTCAAGCTTTAAGACAACCCTTGAAATCAGTTGGGCCTGTTGTACCCATTTCACAGAAGAGGAAACAGAGGTGTAGTGCCTTGCCTAAAGTCAATTAGGCAGCAAGTTGACAGAACCCAAATCCAGCCCTTCTACTCTAAGTCTCATACCGTTCCCTCTCTCCCCAGCTCCCAGGAGGGGCAGCCCTGCTTGTGAGGGGCCACGTGACCAGCTGACTGCATTCAGAGCCTTCTCACCTTTCTCAGGGTCGGGACAAATTTGTGAGGAAGCCGAACACTGCCTGGTGTCAGGGACGGCCCAAGTTTTCTTAGAAGGAAAGGCCTCTGATATGAGGGCAGTTTCGTTTATCGGGGTGGAAGGCACAGCAGTCTCCCTGGGGAAAAGGCATTCTGTCAACTCCTAAAATTACAAACAGCCTTTCTCAAGATAGCCAGGGCCTTCCAGCTCAGCCCCACTGCTTGTTCCCCTGCGGCTGCTGGGAGGATTTCCATCCTGCTGTGGGAGAGGGGGCTTTCGCACAAGGCCCACTTAGGCCCCTGTACTTCCGCGTCCTCACTGACGAGCAAGGCCACATCCCACAGAGGCCTCCTCATCTTATTTTTCATCCAGCTGAAACTTGGCTCACAAAATCATTACAGATGCATTCTGTAATGTGCAAAGTGACTTAAATCATTCAGTCCTTTCTTCTGAGATTTATTTTCAGAGATGTTGTTTTTTTTTTAATGTAAAGCAATTTCTCACAGCTGGCATGAAGGCTAAATATTTCATTTGAAAATCGAGAATTATGCTATAAAGTGGCTGTTAGAACTAACACCTTGGGTATTTCTTAAATTGATTTTTAAAAGCCCCACTAAACTGATATATCATAAGATTTGCTTATGGAAGGGAAGATGGCAACCATGAAAGCTAAACATGCATAAGTACACATGTACTTACTCACATGCATTCACATCTGTTCCCACACACTGCTCCCCATGCATTTATAAAAATAAACTTTCAGGGCAAAATTGGTCCCCTTTGTGTTGGGTCTGAAACTGCACCAGAAGCTAAGCCTTGGCAAGGGTCCTTTACACTTGGAAGCCCAGTGTCCAAGGTGGGAAGTGGCCCAGCAGCCATTGTATTCACGGAGCCAGGCCCAGCTCCCCTTTCTCCTTGGGCTCCACCTTGGCCTGAATGCCCTTATAGACACCTGGTTGTGTGTTGAGCCTCAGGCAGGGTCTTGGGTGTTGGGTCGGGCTCCCTGTCCTGAAGCTCCAGCTCCCTGCTTGCCATCTCTCTGCCATGTACCTGGCAGGGCTGCAGCCACTTTGGTTACGGCCTACCCCACACCAAGTCTCGTCACCTGCACACACTCACTCATACACACCTGTGCCACACAATGAAAATGAACCTGGTATTGTTTAAATGTAGCCCTCCTGGACCTCCCAGTCCAGCCAGCAACTGAAGTCCTTGGATTTGGACTCGGCTCCTCCGCCTCCACCCAGCACCTGCCCTTCCGCTTCTATGACCAGTGCCGCCGGGGCAGCAGTGACCCCACGGTGCAGCGCTCCGTCTTCGCATCCGTGGACAAGGTGCCAGGTAGGCCAGCCCATCCTGCGCCGTCTCAGCCCCTCTCGGACACACAGGTGAAGGGCTTAGTCTTTGTCAAGCCTGTACAAGCTGCCTCTCTTCTCTCAGAAATCCAGTCAGCTCAAAGTTTCTTAGAATTTACCAAAGTGTCGCACAAGATTCAACACAAGCCCCGGAAAGAAATCTCTTGGCGTTCTTTTTGGTGTTCAGCTGCCTTGGTTTAGTTTTCCAAAGATGCATTGGGTATGTGGAAGGACTTCTCAGAATTAAGACTCAGAAGTTTCTTGGAAATTTCTTGGAAATGCTTAAATTATTAGTAATGAGCTTGTGGGGGAGTAGTTTCCTTCTCTGTGTAAGATGACTAGAAGGAGATAGTGTGTGGGGTTCCTGTTCAACCCCCTAAGAAGTAAGACTTGAGAGAAGATGGCACTGCCCACAGGGCGGCTCTGGCTTCTGCCACCTGGGAGCCTCTCTTCCCACTCTTCACCAGAGCTCAGCTCGAGCCGCTCCTCCCCCTCCCCTTCCCCAAAAGAGAAACAGAAATAGAAAGTTCAAGGTTGACTTGGCAGAGCAGAAAGCACTGCTTTTCCAACAGAACAGGCTCCCGCCTTCCCATCCTGACATGCCTGCTTTAAGCAAATCCATATGCACGTGATCCCTCGAAAGAGAATGTTTCTCTTGATTTCAGAATTTCAGAAAACTGGGCCAGCTCTCCCCTGCAACCCGATGTCTCCACGTTCTGGGAGTCCGAACTTAAATTGCAAGTGTCGCAAAATGTTTTCAAACACAGTTATTGATTCCAGAACAAAGTGCAACCATAAGAAGGCACCCAAAATTCGGGTCCTTGTTTCCCCCACACACATGATTTATTTTCAGCCTTAGATTTGATTAATTCATTTTCAAAATATTTCTACTCCAGGCATATGATTTGAAAAAATCCAAACAGGACACGATGAAATGAAAAATGAGTCTCTCCCAACTTTGCTCCAGAAGTAACCACTGTGAACGTACCTCATGTGTCCTTCCAGAAAGATGTATTTGTATGCCGTGGATGTGTCTGCTTTTCTGTTTTTGCACATGGAGTGATACCCTGTAGGTGATCCTGCACCTTAGCTTTCTTCACTGTGTCACCCACCAGCAGTATCAATCGACTTCATCCCCGTTAACAATTGATGGTATTTTATTGTATGGATGGCCCACAACCTCTTTGATAACCATTTTATATCAATGGACCTGTTGTCATTGCCAGTGTTCTGCTGTTACAGTGTCGCCATGAACATACTCGGGGCATCTTTGCCTCGCTGTGCGCCTTGCATTTCTGTGGGATGGAGCTCCAGCAGTGGGCCTGCTCCATCCAAGGGAGAGTGTGTTGCAGTTTAGATATCTGTAGCCCCAGCCTGCACTCTTGAAACCAGAGTCCCAGTTGTGCCACTCACAGGTTGTGGCCCTTTTCATCCTTCAAACCAGTTTTAGGCTGTGAGACTGACTGCAGCTCCACCTCTGTGTTCATGGAGACGATTCTGCCTGCTTCAGGATCTGGAGGATCCTTTGTTAGAAAATTCTTCAGGTTGCTCCTTGTCCTGTAGAGATGGTTGCTGAGTCAATATAAATTATGACTGTGAGTCTAGATTAACTAAACACGGATTGGCCTGGCTAGAGATCTTTTCTTTAGGGTCATTGGGGCTCCTTTCAGCCAGGAACTTTCTGCTCCAATCCTTTTTGGAACAAGGGGTAGAAATAAACAGATAGAACCAGGTGTCGCATTCTTCAGCATCTGCATAATCACTTTTCTGTTGGCAGAGCGCTTTACAGGGACTTATTGCTAACTTCTCCCACCCTGCCTGGGCTTTTGGGGGAGGTATGAGATCATCAGCTGCTGGGGGCGTGCCAGTGTCCTTTCACTAATCCCGGGTCAGGCTGTATCCCGGGGTTGCTGGTCCCAGGTCTGGCCCTTGCGTTCAGGACAGCGGTCAGTCACAGGTCGCCGCTAAAGGCGGCCATCCAGCCCTCCGCCGTGTCTCTCCCCTGGCAAGTGCCCCTCAGGTATGGGGAGGAAGGGGGAGCTTCTCACTCTGTGCCCCCCAGCGTGGCTTCCCTGGCATGGAGAAGACTTGCTGCCCTCTGGCCTTGGCTTAGGACTCTGCTGTGACCACTGAGCCTCAGCTTGAGTCAGAGAGAGCCAGGGAAGCTGAGGGGAAGGGGCAGCAGCTGCCTTCCCCATCCCCCACCCACCTCGCCTGTCTCAGTGGTAGGTCCCACTGCCACTCAGTGCTTAAGCAAGTGTCTGGAAGTCATTGTTAACTCCCCTCTCTCCACCCACCCTCCCTGGCCTGCTTCCCCTCCAGAATGTACCCCACCACCAGGATCTCTCACCGAGATCAGGGCAGCTCAGTTCTCCACCTCCAGTCATTGTGTCCCCCTCCCTTCCTCCCAGACGTGAATCAGACCATGCCGTGCCCCTGCCTTCAGCCCTCCAGTAGCTTCCCATTGCACATAGGCTAAAACCCCGGTCTCTCGCTCTGACCTCTGGGTGCCATGGGGCCTGGGCCAGCTGACCTCTGGTGCAGCCCCCCATGGCCACCCCACCACCACTCCACCAGCCGCTGCCACTCCCTGAGTCAGCACTGCTCAAACTTTTGGCCTCAGGACCCCTTTACACTTGTAGAAATTATTCAGGAACCCAGAGCTTTAGGTCGTGGAGACTGTATCTATTGATCTTTATGATATTAGAAATTGATACCGAGAAATGGTTTAAATATTTATCTATTTCAAAGTAACAGTAAGCCCACCAAACGTTAACATAAATAGCATAGTTTTAGGAAAAGTAACTTTGCTTTCTAAAACCCAAAAAAATGATGTTTTACATTTTTTGCAAATCTTGTTAACTTCTGGCTTAATAGAAGACAGCTGGATTCTCATATCTGTTCCTGCAATCAATTTATTGCAATAGCATACATTGTGGCCTCTGGAAAACTCCTCTATACACTCATGAGAGAATGCATGTGAAGAAAAAAAAAAAGTCTTATTATTTTTACGAAAAAAGTTTTGATACTGGGAGCTCCCACCTCCCACCCCTACCCCAGGGTTTCCCAGACCACACTTTGAGAACTGTTGCTCTCTTTCCTGCCTCAGCGCCTTTGCACTGGATGGTTTTCCCTAGGTCTTATGTGGCTGCTTGTTCCTAATTGCTCTAGCCCCAGTCCCCAAAGTGCCACCTCCTGGGAGAGGCCTTTCCCACCACCCCCACCACCTTCCTCATTAGCCAGATTGATTTTCTCTATGGTGCTTGCACCCTCTACAGTTTCTCCCCCAGCTGACACATTTGTGTGGTCTTTCTCCATGGGGAGCTCCTCTGTGCTGCCCACCAGTCTCCCCGGCACCTAGCACTGCACCTGGCACATCGCCAGCACTCAGCAAATCCTTGAGGAATGAAGGAAGAGCCTACATTTGTTTCCTGCACTGCCTTGGGATTGGTTCCCCTGCACCCCCAGCGCCTTCTCCCCTGCCTGACACCAGGAAGATGAGGAAATTCCTATGGGATGCTTGGCGGTTCAGTCCATCTCACTCTGACAAGGGCACTTGAGGGTTCGGGGTCACTGGGAGGTTTTAAGCAGCATTCCTCTGCTTGACTTCTGTCGAAGCGAGCGAGCTGCAAAGCCAGGGAGGGCAGACACACTCAGGCCGTGTGTTTGAGTTGGTTGCACAGCAGCTGAATTTCACTGCCTTCACCTCACACCAGGGTTTGAACAACCAAAGAGAAGGGCCCAGGGGTGCTGAGTGGTGGGGGGAGAGCCAGTCACCCCAAGCATGGCCTAGGCTTGCCTTTGAGGCTGCAGTGAGACTCCTTCCTGCCTTCCAGAATGTTCTTGCTCCCTGTCTCTTACTAAATCCCACTCTATATGGGTCCTTGCTTCTGCCCGGGGAATAATTCACATGGAGGAAAGCAAGTCCCAACCATGCCTCGGAGCCTGATAGAGGAGCTTACCCTGTGGTGCCAAGTCTTCAGATTTTATCTGGAGGCTCAGGCAGTTGTCAGCAGTTTATCTTCCCTTTAGAAGCTATAAACGATTATATTTGATGAAAATATACCTTTCATTTCCTTCAAGGAGAATTAAAGTAGAATATAAATCAGGGCTAATAGATGATGAGCCACTTCGGTGTGTTTTTCTTCTTTCGTTTGGCTTAGAAAGAAATCACAAATTCTATTTATTAGCTTGTTTTATGTTTATGGCTCCCTCCCCTCTCTCTCATCCCCCAGAACATTCGGCTCCCTGAGGGAAAGAAAGTCCAGGTGGGCCGGCACGACCCAGTCAGAGCCTGGCCTGAGCTCCAGGGGTGGCGCGTGTGTGCTTAGTGCCAGAGAGAAGCCCCTCACGGGCCCATCCCACCCACTCACAGTGACAAGAGATTTCCAGAACCTGCCGTGGGGAGTCCAAAAGTAGCCCACAGGGCAATCTTTACATAAACACATTGAGAAGCAGAGGACCCCAGAGCAGAAGGTGTTCCACAGAGGTTAGCCTGGGGTGTTGGGGGTGAGCCTCCATTCCAAGGGCCACCTGGTTCCTCACTCCCAGGGCCCCTCTTGGCCAGGAGGCCACACTGGATGAGCGTCGCTTAGAGGTGTCTGCCTCGTGGTGGAGTGGGGTGGGGAGGGCTGGCAGAATGCTCGGGGTCTTTCTCTGCACCCTTCCTAATTCTCACCCAGACAGGAGGGCTCTACAGCCCAGGGTATGTTATGGGATTTGAACAGGGCATCCAGGGAGCATGACACCCACTGACCCTCACTTATCAGGACTTGGTGATGTCACAAAAAAAACTGACCCCTTCCCACCTCATTTATCACAGCACACACACTCCCAGCCCTATTAGCCCCAGCGATGATAAGGAAGAGGTCTGCCTTTCACTGTTCTGTGCCCTTCCTGCCACCAACTCTTCTCCATGGCCCACCACCTTGTGTCATCTTGTGTCATCCTACTCCTTCCAGAATCAGCTTCTACCTTTTCTCCCTCCTAAGTTCTCTTTTCAGATTATCCAACCCAGCTTTTCAGCTACACAGACTTTCTGTCTGTACCTCACCAGTCCAGTGTGTCGCACTTCGGGACCTTTGACCTCACACTTTCTCTGTCTGGAAGGATCTGCATGGCTGCTTCCTTCTCAGTTGTCAGGGCTCTGCTCAGATGCCTCCTCGGGGGCTCTCCTGAGTGTCCTGACTGCACCACCTAGTCCCTCTCCACCTGGCCGCTTTTCCTCCCCTCATTTCCCTTACCACTGGCTGAAGTTTTTTCGTTTATTTTCTTTCTTACTGTTGCTGTCCTCCACTGGAATGGGGGGCATTTGGGGGATGGGCCTTGTTTGACTTGCCCTCGTCTTAGCAAGTAACTGCTCAGTAAATACCGACAGCCAGATGGATAGACGGACAGTGGGTGGGAGGCCTGGGCAGAAGGCAGGTGGGGGCTGGATGAATTGTTCCATCTTGTTTCCCCAGCAGTCTGTAAACTCCTCATGCAAGGACGTCACTGACTTGCTCACTGCTGGGTCTGAAACCTGGATCTAGACCCCCAGTTGGTGGTGGCTTGGGGCGCCAGTTGGAGAGTCTGACTGCATCTCTGTAGGCCAAGCCCCACTTCACGACTCACCTGATATCCTAGCTTCACATTGGGTTCCAAGAGCACATCTCTGTTTGGACAGACACGTAATACCCTGCAAGTAAATTGGGGAGTGCTGTGTATTTCACGGGTGTTATCTTTAGCAAAGGCAAACAAACCAGTTCTATCAGCTGTGTGACCCAGAACACTTAATAGTTCTCTGGAAAGGCAGCGCGTGTTCCAAAAGCCAGCTTTTGGCAGCTGAGTAACTGAGGAAGAATGCAGAGATGACATTGTGCTCCAAGCCAGCCGACCTGACCGCGAGGCCTTGACTGCCATCCAAAAAAGAAAAGAAAAAAATCAATGTTTAATTCATAGACAACAGTTTTGACTTCTCTTCCCCTGGGGATAACATACTAGGTGTAAATGTCATCTCACAGTGGTGTTTCCCAGAAACTACTTTTTGAGGCTTGTTATTTTTCTTATTTCCGAGTATAAAACTCCAGCCAATTCTCTCCTTCCAGTTCCCCAAGGCAAAAAAATACCCTTTCTGGAGTCACACAGGAAGGAGCGCCTCATCTGCAGCCTTCCTCCAGTTTTCAATTTCCCCAACCCCAGGTTTAACCTCTTCCCAGCCTTCAATTTCCTGCTCAGAGATTCCTGCCAATGGGTCAGTGAGTTACAGAAACTTGATTCTGAACCTGAGGCCTTTTAAGTACTGTATGCATTATTCTCGTTTGACCTCCCCAATAGTCCTCAGAAGGAAAGTTTTACTATTTTCCCTTTCTGCATAGTTGGGCAACATGCCCAGAGTCACACCAAATGCCCCAGAGAAGCTTTGAACTTGGGTCTGCCCAGATCAGATCCTGAGCCCTTACCTCCATGCTGAATCAGCCACCTCCTAATTCCTGCCTGACCTTGGATACGTCTAAAGTTAATTCTCCTTTTTGGATTTTAGACATAAAGGCCTAACCAAGGCTTCCTTAGGCCTCCCTGGTAGCAGGCAGAACCACATGTTGGCTCTAGGTTTCAGGCATGTTTTAAGCAGAAAAGTCATTTTTCTTTCTGGAAGTATGGACTGTAGTTTGACCTAAAGAATTAACTGCCAGGCCCTTTATATGCATTAACTTTATCCTCCTGGCAACCCTGGAAGCTGTTATAACTTGTCCTTCATCACAGATAGGAAACTGGAAGCTCACCTCAAGGCCCTACAACCCACACACGGCGCCTAAGATCTGTACCTCCACCTTCCTGCCTTGAAATCTCATTTGCTTCCAGGCTGGCATTGTTGATCATGAGCTGCTTCCCACACTAGCTCTCTGCCCCCTGTTGCTGGGAGTCAAGATTGGCAGGGTAGACTGTCATTAGACAGGGGACTTGCAGGGTAGCCCTGGCCTCAAACGGAATGTCCCCCACACCGCCCTTCTGCAGCCACACTTGCACACTCCATGTCCTCCTGCTCCGAGACCCCACTTCCTAAAGGATCAAAGACAACCTGCAAAGCAGTGGCACACAAGGACCGTCTTCTCTCACGAGCATCACTTCCAAACAAGGCTAGCAGTGCAGGGTCACAGCAAAGGCCAGTTCTTGCACAAGTTTTTTCTTGGTCTGTCATGAACAAAAAACTTCAAAATCCTGCTTGAGTAAAAACAGCAGGATTTGAGCTCCTTTCAAAGCTATCTGTCAGTTGTCTCTGAGAGATCATACTTTAAGTGGTCACGGGGGATGTGGGGAACAGATTAGAACAAAGGAAAACACCACATGATCATCTCATTTGACACAGAAAAGGCATTTGCAAAAATACAGCACCCCTTCTTGACAAAAAACACTTAGAAAACTAGGAATAGAAGGAAACTTTTTCCACATGATATAGAACATATATATATATTTAAAAAACAAAAAACACCACAGCTAACATTGTACTCAATGGGGGAAAACTGAAAGTTTTCCTTGTAAAATCAGGAATAAAAGAAGAATGCCCACTGTCACCACCATTATTCAACATTGTACTGGAAGTTCTAGCCAGCACAATTAGGCAAGAAAAGGAAATAATGGGCCTCTAAATTGGAAAGGGAGATGTAAAACTTTCCCTTTGTGCAGATGACATGATCCTATATATCGAAAATCCTAAAAGATCCACAAGAAAGCTACAAGGGCTAATAAATTCAGCAAAGTGGTAGGGTACAAGATCAACATGCAAAAATTAGTGGTATTTCTATATACTAGTAATGAACAGTCTGAAGAGGAAATCAAGAAAAAAATTCTATTTACAATAGCAATAAAAAGAATCTCAAATATCTAGGAATAAATTTAACCAAGTATGTAAAGGATCTATGTGTGGAAAACTACAAAACATTACTGGAAGAAATTAAAGACCTAAATAAATGGAAGGGTATTTTATGTTCCTGGATTGGAAGATTATTATTACGATGTCAGTTCTACCCAAAACAATTTACAGATTCAATACAATCCCAACAGCCTTCTTTGCAAAATGGAAAAGCCAATCATCAAATTTATGTGGCAGGGTAAGGGGACCCAAATAGCTAAAAACATCTTGAGAAAGAAGAATGACGGAATACTCCATGTGAGGGGTTTAACAGAACATGAATCCAGTCAGACATTTCAACACAAGTCAGGACTGGAGGTGCAGTTATCCAGGAAGGATCTCTGGAAAGTTCTTTTTTCTGATGGTTTGGACCCCTGTGTACTGCATGCAAAACAATCAAGTTTTCTGTTAGATGTGCATGAACAGAACCACTGCCAGCCTGGACTAAAAGGGACAGAAAAGGGACAGGAAGGAAAAATCACTTCAAGGGCAGGACCTTGGAAGCTGAGGTCTGAACCAAAGACATCTTCTCAGGCCAAGAGAGGAGGCCCATCCATGTGTGTGGAAAGGGTGATTCTGCCACAGCCCTTGGAGAACGCAAGCCTTCCACCCAGTGATCTCAAAGGGTGGAGACTATTCCCTGGGGATTACGGAGAGTCTGGCCACCACTCCATTGCTTGATGAGGGTGGAACCTGTGTCCTGGCACTCCAGAAGAGCCTGGTCGCCATCCCGATGCTTGAAGAGGGTGGAGCCTTCACTCCATTGTTTGGGGAGAGCATGACCACCGTGCAAGCACTTGGAAGGGTTGGGGCTGCTGATCCATCAGGCCAGGGGGACAAAATCTCGTTCTATAGATGAATCTCAGACCTTGAACTCCTATGGAGTGTGCCCTGCAGGGTTTTGGAATTGTTTGGGACCCATGACCCATTTCCTTCCAATTTCTCCCTATGGGAATGAGAATATTTATCCTGTGCCTTTCCCTCCATTGTATATCAGAAGCAGATAACTGGCTCTCTAGGTTTCACAGGTCCACAGAAAGGGAGATTGTGCTCCAAGACAGACTATATCCATAATCAATTTTTCATGAAACATTATACTTAGTATTGTTCCTGAAATGAGTTAAGGCTTTAGGAATGTTGTGATGGAATGACTGTATTTTGCATATATAAAGAATATGTCTTTTTGGGGTCCAAAGGGTGGAGTGTGATGGTTTGAAGCTATATGTACCCTAGAAATACATGTTCTTAAATTTAATCCATTCCTGTGGGTATGAACCCATTGTAAGTAGGACCTTTTGATGAGGCTACTTCAGTTAAGATATGGGCCACCTCAGTCAGGATGGGTCTTAATCTTCTTACTGGAGTCCTTTATAAGAGAATGAAATTTAGACGGAGAGAAAGCCACTGAAGCAAGAAGCTGAAATCATCGAAACCCGGAAAAGAAGGGAGAGACCAGCAGATGCCACCACATGGCTTGCCATGTAGCAGAGGAGCCCAGGATTACTGGCAGCCAGTCTTTGGGAAGAAAGCGTCACCTGATGATGCCTTGATTTGGACATTTTCCTGACCTCAAACTGTAAACTAATAAATTCCCATTGTTTAAGACAGCCTTTTGTCATGTCTGCTTTGAGCAGCCTAGTAAACTAAAATAGTTGCCAAGTCCACTCAATGAGGAAAGAATAGTCTCTTCAACAAATGGTGCTGGGAAAACTGGATATCCATATGCAGAAGAATGAAGAAGGACCCCTACCTCACACTATATACAAAAATTAACTCAAAATAAAGCAAAGACTAAATATAAGAACCAAAAGTATTAAACTTCTAGAAGAAAACATAGGGAATTATCTTCAGAACTGTATGTTAGGCAATGGTTCCTTAGACTTTACACCAACAGCATGAGCAACAAAAGAAAAAAATAGATAAATGGGACTTCATCAAAATTAAAATTTTTATACATTAAAGGACTTCATCATGAAAGTAAAAAGACAGAATAGGAGAAAATATTTGGAAAGCACATATCCGATAAGGGTTTAATATCCAGAATATATAAAGAAATTCTACAACTCAACGACAAAAAGACAACCCAATTTGAAAAATGGACAAAAGTCTTGAATAGACATTTTTCCAAAGAAGATATACAAATGGCCAGGAAGCATATGAACAGATGCTCAACATCATTAGGGAAATGCAAATCAGAAGCACAATGAAATCCCATCTCCCGCCCATTAGAATGGCTACTATTCAAAAAACAGAAAATAACCAGCGTTGGTGAGGATATGGAGAAATAGGAACCCTCATTCATTGTTGGTGGGAATGTTAAATGGTGCAGCCACTGTGGGAAACAGTTTGGCAGTTCCTCAGAAAGTTAAGTACAGAATTACTGTATGACCTGGCAGTTGCATTTCTAGGTATATACCTGAAAGAATTGAAAGCAGGGACTCGAACAGATATTTTTACATCAATGTTCATAGTGCCATTACTCACAATTGCTGAAAGATGGAGGCAACCCAAGTGTCCATCAACAAAAGAATGGATAAACAAAATGTGGTCTATACACACAATGGAATATTATTCGGCTTGTAAAAAGAAGTGAATTTATGATACATGCGACAACATGGATGAACCTTGATGACATCATGTTGAGTGAAATAAGCCAGACACAAAAGGATAAATATTGTATGATCTTGGTGATATGAAATAATTTGAAGAAGCAAATTCATAGAGTCAGAAACTAGAATACAGATTACCAGGGGCTAGGATGGGGTAGGAAATGAGGAGTTTATGCTTAATTGATACAGAGTTTCTATTTGGGATTATGAAAAAGTTTTGGTCATGGATGGTGGTGATGGTAGCACAACAATGTGAATGTAATTAACACCACTGAATTTTATACTTAAATGTGGTTAAAAGGAGGACATTTTAGGGTATACAATGTTACTGGAATACAAATTTTTTTTTTTTAAAGTCTATACAACACAATGAACTCTAATGTAACCTATGGACTACAATTAATAGTATAATTATAATATTTTTCATCAGTTGTAATACAGTGTTAACAGGGAAAACTGTGTCTATGGGAAGAGGGTAATATGGCAACTTTTTTTTCTGCATGATTTTTCTGTAAACCTACAACTTCAGTAATAAAAAAATGATAGATTGATGAATAGCTAGAAGGATGGATAGATATGTGATTAAGTGTAGTAAACTGTGGTGGGTATATGGCTATTCACTGTAAAAATTTTTTCAACTTTTTTATGTATCTGAAAATTTTTATAATGTAATATTGAAAAAAAAAAATTTTTAATAGACCTGAGCCAAGTCCAGGGGTCCCCTGCCTGCCAGGCCTCCTCGCCAGGCTCCCGGAACAGCTGTGAAGAGAGCCTCAGAGCAGTATCTGGAGCTGGGAGCACACAGCCTGGGAAGGAACCACATTCCCCCATCAGGGCCCACAAGGTTTTCTCACTTGGACATGCCCCAAAAAGACACTTTCCCAACAGACACAATAGCATTTGTTGGGGAGCCCTTCTCTTGTAAAATCCTCATTTCACACACAAGCAGAGGCATCCATCAGGCTCCAGAAGAGCACTTCCTCATAGAAGACAGTTCCAAAGAACCTAGCATTGCTTCACTTCTCAGGATCATTTCCCACCTGCAACAGGGAAAGCACAGGGTACCGAGGCAGAAGAGTTTGGCGAGCCCATGCAAGAGGTGTGGGAAGAAATCAAAACCCTGTATTCAAACCACCATTTGATCTTGTCTGCACCTTGGAACATTTTGTAGACTCGGGCAGGCCCACTGGGCAGCCTTGCTGGCACCATAGAGTGAGCAGGCCTGCGCCCACATCCCTGTGTGGAGCAAGAGGCCCGGCTGCTAGCCTGGGTATCCCTGTCCCAGAGGCGCAGCTCCTGTCCTCTCTCGTCTCCTGCCTTCTTGGTGCAAGGCAAGCACGTTTTTTGCAGAACAACTGGAAAAGCTGGAAAAGCACCAAGAAAAAGACTTCACTAAATCTTACCACCCTGAGGTACCCATGAAGTAAACTCGGGCATCCTTTCTCATTGTGATTTCTGTTTGTCCATTGTGGGGGTTCTTTTCCCAGCAGGCGAGTCTTTTCCAGGTGAGAGTCAGCAGAATGAGGTAGCTGTGCACAAGCCCTGAAGCCAGGCAGTCTGGGTTCAAGTGCAGCCCTACCTTGTACTTGTTCCATGTGCTTGGACCAGTTACTTCACCTCTCTGGGCCTCAGTTCTTTATACAAGAAAAAGCAATGGTAATGTCACCTACCTCATTAGGTTATTGTGAGTGTGAAACAAGTTAATTCTTGTGAAGAATCTAGAAAGACGCCTTCAATAAAGCTTAGCTCTTTCAGTATTGTTTTTCCTTTGTTATTTGTTAGGGGCTGACCCCAAAATATTAGGTTCTCCCTCTGTAATTGAAAGCAGTTCGCACAAACAAAATTGATAATCCAATAGCCTCTGCAGCTGAAACGAAGACCCCCTGCAGTTGTATAGATTTGCTCTTTTCAGAAGGAACTAAATCAAACACTGGAATGTGACAGGGCAGGCAGAATTTCCCTCTTCCTGCAGAAGGGGCAATGAGGATTCAGGCTGCGTGATTTGCCTGAGGTTCCATAGCTCTTGGAGGCAGAGCCAGGGCCAGAGAAGAACGGAGGCCCAGGTGCAGAGAAGAGAAGCAACTTGCCCAAGGTCGCACAGCTCACAAGTGGCCAGACTGGGCTTCAACCACGTCTGTCTTCTCGCCACATGAGCCACAGTTTCTTGGTTTTGAAGAGTATTTGTTGACTGAACTCCTGGGAGTCAGGTGTGCTTTGGGAATCCCTGAAGTACCGTTGTGTTCTTTTCTGTCGTGTGAACCAGAGAGCATGACTCTATTCTGTCAGTACAAGTGTCTGCATCTAAAAGTCCCTAAAATTATTTGAAAAAACTTTCCAAGCTTTTTTCTGCAGATGCTTGGGGGTTTTTTTGTTGTTGTTTTGTTTTGCTTCTGAGTCGTTGGTTTTAGCAACTAAGTTCTCAATAGCAGAAGAATGATAGCAAATGCCAAGGATTGAAAGCTCATTTATGGAGAAAACCCAGGAACTGAGAAAATTCTAACCCTTAAGTTTATCTGTGAATTGAGAAGAGACCACCTTGATTTGATTTTTGCCTTAGAAAATCTCTGACTAGCTCAAGGAACCCCAGGGTCCCCCCGGAACAGGGTTTGAGAATCATTTTACCACTTCCTAAGCAATAGCCATTGTGCCAAGAGACCCAAGAGAATAGAATGCCAAGTAAGTGTCATTGCTGAGTGCACAGACAGACTGGAAAGAAAGTTAATTTGTGAGGAGTGAGAAGAACCAAATCAAAAGGCAGGGGTGGGACAAAATAATTGTGCTGAAGGCTCATAGGATGAACCATTGGTCCTCCAGATGCCCCCTTCCTTTATGCCTTGCTGTGGCTCCTCAAAGCATGGCATCTGCTGGGAACTCAGGTTGAGGGCCACCTGGAAGAGAAGGAAGGGAAAAAAACGCATTTTTTCAAATCATCTTTAAAAATTGCAAGGAAGTTACTTAACAAACCCACTAACTAGGGTCAGCAAGTGTTTACTGAGGCCTTCAGTGAATCAGATCAATACTGGTGGGTGTCCAGAGAGGACCTGGACAGGGGAGACAAGTGTGACAGGTGTGTGAACTGGTCAGAACAGAGCAAGGAGGCAGGCACAAGCGTTTAGGGGGGCTTCCCAGAAGAGAGGGCACGGCATGTGCACGAAGGAGCTGAGGGTTGAGCATGATGAGAGAGAAGCCGGAAAGCTCGGCAGGCAAAGGGCTTCGCAGGCCTGCTTAAGGGTTAGCATTTTATTCTGGAAGCTGTAGAAGCCACTGAAGTTCTAAAGCAGAAGAGGGATGAGTCAGGGGACTCAGGCAGCAGAATGGACTTGGGTTGAGAGTGAATGGAGTCAGGAAGATCAGGCAGGGCAGCGAAGGGGCAACTCGTCACCTGTGAGGTAGGTGGCACAGGTCAAGGAATGGAGCCTCAGGCAAGGTCCCACCACCAGGGAGACAGACTCCAGAGCCTGGTCTGTGTTCCTCCACACTCCTTCCCAGGGGGTTCTGCCATTTTCTGGGAGAGAGGCAGGGAGGACCTAGATGCCAGCCAGGGGTGGAAACGGGTCCGACCCAAGACATGTTTCATTTTTAATCACCCAAGTCACGTGTGGATGCTTTTCACAATGGAAAGTTCCGACTTTACAGAAAAGGTCTCTCCATAGAGTAGCCCCATTGGCAAGTCAGCAGGAGCCGGGGGTCCTTTTCTGGACATTTACATACCATAAGTGTGCTGTGGTATTGTTGCCTT
>JAQZBX010058625.1:0-17699 GCA_029593785.1 Cabassous unicinctus
AATCTCAATAGAGTTGCAACACCTTTCCAGGTTATTGGACTAACCCAGGACAACTGACAAGAAATGATGGTAGACAATGACCATCCTAAGGAACAGAGAGAGTCCCCAATTGCAAGGAACTTTAGTTCCATCCATCTTCCCCATGGTATCTAAGCCCTTTCTCAATTAGTAGTGGAGTGGTCATTACTATCCCAGAATCCTCGAGATTGGGGATGAATGATGGACTAGAGTAGAATTACTAGCATTCTATTATAGACTCGCAATGGAAGAACTTATATCATTGATGTGGAGGTGGTGGCCACTGGAGTTTTTGATGGGAGGGAGAGGGATAAACAGGTGTAATATGAGGGCATTTTCGAGACTTGGGAATTGTCCTGAATGAATTTGCAATAACAGATAAAGGCCATTATATTTCTTGTCATAATTTACAAAATTGTGCAAAAGAGAGTGTAAACTACAATGTACACTATAATCCATTCTTAGTGGCAATGATCCAAAATGTGTACATCAATTTAAGCAAAGGTACCACACTAAAGAAGGATGTTATTAATGTGGGAAAATGTCAGAGGGGTAGGAATTGGGGCATATGGGAATCTCCTATATTTTTTATGTAACATTCATGTAATCTAAGTATCATTTTTAAAAAATAACAAAGTATGTTTTAAAAAGAGAACACCTACAAATACCCTACAGTCAACATCATTTAATGGTGAGCAGCTACTTGCTTTTTCTTTAAGGTCAGGAACAAAATAAAGATGTCCACTCTTACCATACCTATTCAAAATCATTCAGGAAATCTTAGCCAATGAAATAATAGAAGAAAATCAAATAAATGGTACAACAATTGGGAAGAAGTAATATACTGTCTTTGTTTACAGATAATATGATTATCATTGTGAAATATACCAAAGAATCAAAAACAAAATCGTCCTGGAACCTATAAGCAGTTATAGCAAAGTTTTATGCAGGTTAATTATCTGCCTATATACCAGCGATGAACAAGTAGAATTTTAATTGAAAACACAACACCATTTACATTAGCTCCAAATATATGAAATATTTATGTACAATTCTAAAAAAAGTACAATTTTTATATAAGGAAAACTACAAAAGTCTAATGAAATAAATCCAATGTCTAAATACATGAAGAGATAGTTCATGTTTATAGATAGAGTCAATATTATTAAAATTCCAATTATTAAAAACCTGGTTTGTAAATTTAATGTAGTCCCCATTAAATCTAAATAAGCTATTTTGTGGATATAGGCAAATTGATTCTAAAGTTTATCTGGAAAAGCAGAAGATCCAGAATACACTGCATTCTATTGAAGGAGAAGAACAAAGTCAGAGAACTGACTCCACTCAACTTCAAGATTTACTGTATTAGTCAGCTAAAAGGGTGCTGATGCAAAATACCAGAAATCAGTTGGTTTTTATAAAGGATATTTATTTGGGGTAGAAGCTTACATTTACCAGGCCATAAAGTGTAAGTTACTTCCCTCACCAAAGTCTATGGCCACTGTGGAAGCAAAGTTGCTGCCGACATCTGCCAAGGTTCAAGCTTCCTGGGTTCCTCTCTTCCCAGGGCTTGCCTCTCTCTGGGCTCACCTGCTCTAGCTCCACAATGCCAGTTGTAGACTATTAGGGGTATGGCTTGTGGCCTTCTAGCTTTCCTCATGACCAAGCTCCTCTGTGTGCTTACTTCACATGGGTCCTGTTCAAGACTCCAAATTCCTTCTCTGCGGTGAGGTTTCACTGTGAGTCCCCGCCCACAAAAGGGATGCAGATGCAAAGTCCTACTGATGTGGCCCAATCAAAGCCTTAATCATTATTTAATCAAGTAAAAGTAAAACCTCTGAATCCAATACACTCTAACACACCCAAAGGAAAATACCAGTTTACAAACAAAATCCAATATTTCTTTTTGGAATTCACCAATAATATCAAACTGTTATACTTACTATAAAGCTTCAGTAATCAAAAGAGTATTGTTGGTGAAAATATAGGCAAATAAATCAATGCATCAGAAGAGAAAACCAAGAAATAGACCAACATAAATATAGTCTACTGATCTTTGAGAAGAGATCAAAGGCAATTCAAGGGAAGAAGTATAAACTTTTCAACACTTAGTCTTGTAACAACTGGACATTCACATTCAAAAATTTTATTCTAGAAGCAAACCTCATACATCCACAAATATTATCTTAAAATGGAAAATATACATGAATATAAAAAGCAAAAATAGAAATCTCCAAAGGATAACTAGTGGGAAAATCTAAACTATGTTTGGTTTGACAATGACTTTGTATATAAAGCATAAAAAGCATAACGCATAACAGAATAAATTGATAAGTCAGCTTAATTAAAATTAAAAATTTCTGCTTTGTGAAAGACACCATTAAGAGAATGAAAATACAAGACACAGACTGGGAAAAATATTTGCAAAATGCATATCTGACAAAAAACTTGTATCCAAAATATATATAAAGAAATTTTAAAAGTCAACAGTAAGAAAGCAAGCAAACCCACTTAAAAATGTGCAAAATATATGAATAGACAGTTCACCAAAGAAGATATATTGATAGCAGACAGCATATTAAAAGATGTTCAACCTCATGTTTCTAGGGAAATGTAAATTAAAATAATGAGAAACCAGTACACACTTGGCAGAATGGTTAAAATCTAAAACACTGACAACACCAATGATGGGAGAGGACGTGGAATAACAAGAATTCTCATTAGTTTCTGGTGTGAATGCAAAATGATACAGACACTTTGGAAGAGACTTTGGCAGATTTTTACAAAACTAAACATAGGCTTACAACATGCTCTAAGAATTACACTTCCTGGTGTTTGCCAAAATGAGTGGAGAACATATACACCTTCAAAAACCTGCACAAGATTGTTTATAGAAGCCTCATTCATAATTGATAAAAATTGGAAACAACCATAATGTCTTTCAATAGGTGAATGAATAAAGGGTGCTTCATCAATAAAACGAATATTATTCAGTGATTTAAAAAATGATCTATGAAGCCACAAAAGACACAGATGAACCTTACATGCATATATCTATGTGAAAGAAGCCACTTTAACAAAGCTACATACTGGATGATTTTCACTATAAAACATTCTGGAAAGGACAAATTATATAGACAGTGAAAATATCATTCTTTGCCAGGGGCTTAAGTGGGGAAGGATGAAAACGTGGAACTCAGTATATGTATAAACCATAAAACTATTATGTATGATATTGTGATAGTGGATACATTATATTATGCATTTATCAACACCTATAGTACTTTATAATGAAAAGAGTGAATCCTGATGCAAACTATGGACTTAATAGTTAATCATGTATCCATATGGATTCATCAGTTCTAACAAATATACTGTATTGATGCAAGATGTTAATAACATGGAAAAATGTAGGAGTGGGTAGGATGTGAGCAGATTTAAGAGAACTTTACATACTTAATGTGCAATTTTTCTGTAAACCTAAAATTCCTCTAAAACATAAAGTCTATTATAAAGCCTTCTCTAAAAGAGTGGCAAGGAACCCCATAGTACATGGGCACTGCCTAGCAAAAGAGGAAAGACTAATATGCCAGGCCCTTGCTATTGATGTTAGTACCTAAACCTTGTTCTTGTGAAATTAAAACTTAGCCTAGTATTATATATTGCCTAACAGTTACCTCTTGAAAGCCTCCTTGTTGCTGAAATGTGGCCTCTATCTAATCAAAACTCAGCATATAAACTCACTACCTTCTCCAGCATGGAACATGACTCCTGGGGATAAGCCTCCCCAGTACCCAGGGATTATTACCAAATGCTAACAAGTGATACATTTGAAAAAAAGACCTTGATCAAAAGGAGGAAATACTAAATACAAATGAGGTTTTATGGCTAAGAGATTTCAAACTGAGATGGAAGGTCATTCCATAGGTTTTGCTTAAGTAAGTTTTAGGAGTATCTCACTGACTATCACAGTAAACATTGCCTCAATCAGGCAGTTTCCTGAGGGCTCTAGAGGCATCTGTATACTATAGACAGGGCAGACAACCCTAATAATTCATCACCCTGCCAATGGTACTTACCTTGCATATATGATAACCTATCCCCCAATATATCAGAGTAGGGCTTGGACTCATTTAAAATTTTCCTACACATACTCCTTCTGTCCCTTTTATTTTAACATATAATTATCACTATACTCATTAAATATGTGTCCCAGAGACTTAAATTTTCCAGCTCTTCTTACGTGCTTTGAGACCTAAATCTCAGCAGAATTGCAGCCAACACATTTTCTCCAGTTCATCGGACTCACCCGGGACAACTAATAAAAGGATGATGATGAAAAATGCCAATCCCCCCAAAAAACAAGAGTATCAAAAACTGCAAGCAAGGCAGTTCCATCCATCTGCCCCATGGGATCTAAGGCCCCTATCAATCAGAAACAGAGTTGGAATGAAACTGTGGACTAAAGTGGACTTATTATTCTAATAGTAGGAGAACTTGTATCATTGATATAAAGACAGTGGTCACCAGAGATTCTGAGTGGAGATAGAGGGAAGAGTGAGTGTCACCTTGGGCATTTCAAGGCTTTTGGAATTGTGGAATTGTTCTGCATGACATTGCAATGATGGATACAGGCCATTATATATTTGGTCAAAACCTATGAAATTATGTAGTCCAAAGTGTAAACCATAAGGTACACTATAGACCATGGTTGGTATCAATATTTCAGTATGTTCATGAATTGTAACAAATGGACCACACTAATGAAATATGTCAATTGGTGGAAATTGTAGAGGGGGCTGGTGTGGGGTATATGTGAATCCTCTATATTTTGATGTAACATATATGTAATCTAAAGCTTCTTTAGAAATAAAGAAAAAATGTCATTGTGACCAAAATACAAAGGAGTAATATATTTCCTTTGAGCAGAGGAAAATTATAACAAATGGAAACAAGGATATAATGCAAGAATGAAGAATGAAATGAAAAATATGTGGGTATATCTAAAAGATATTTTTACCCCTTTAAAATAATTTTGAAAACATAAATGAGTGTAAACAAAAATTAACAGTATTTTGGGTTTATAATGTATGTAGAAATCAGATAAAAGGCAAAAATAAGCACAAAGTCCAGGTAAGGGCAAAGAGAAGTACACCAGCGTACAATTCTTACATAGCACATGAAGTGGTAGGATATTATTTGACGTTAGACTGTGATGTTAGAAACATATATTGCACACACTAGAGCAACCACACATCAGGGGGTTGGTTATTGAGAAATGGTGGTGATAAAGTAGAATCATAAAAATAATCAGGCCAAAAGAAGCAGGGAAATAGTTACAAAGAACTAATGTCACAGAAAACAAATAGCAAGTTCAGAGTTGCTATCTAAATACCAGAAAGTTTAGATTTCAGTGCAAGAATAATCCCAGAGATAAAGTGGGATATTTTATAAAAATGAATTGCTTAATCAATCAAAAGTCATAGTGATCCTAAATGTGTATGCAACCAATGAAAGAACTTTGAAGTACATGAATCATAAATTGATATAACTGAAAGAAGAAATAGACAAATGTACAATTATAGACTAGAAATTTCAATACTGCTTTCTCAGCAATTGATATAAAATCTACACAGGCTATCACCAAAATGTAAAAGACTCGAAATACACCATCAACAAACCTGGCTCAAATGATATTTATGACTCCAATGCACAATAACACATGCGTGTATAATGTTTTCAAACACAATAAAACATGCAGGAAGATAAAAAAGTAAAAAATCAATATCACAAAGGTATCTGGAAAGCTCTCTAATATTTTGAATTTAAATAACTCACTTCTAATTAATCCTTGGGTCCAAGAAAAAAATGGGAAATAGAAAATATATTTTGAGCTGAATACTTAGTTTACAATTATGAAATTAATGAGTTGAAACCCCAATATATCCATAAGGGTGATGCAGCAAAAGTAATGTTAAAAGGGATGTGTATGCTACTAAATATCTATATTACATGAGAAGAAAATTCTCACAAGTGATCTATAACTACACCTTAAAAATCTAGAAAAATAAGATTAAGATAAAAGCAAGTAGATAAAAAATGGTACATCTGAAAGTCAAATAATAGAATAAAGAAAATGAGATAAACAAAAAGAGACAAGGCTGGTTTCTAAAATGCTATTTAAAATTAGTAAAGCTTTGGAGATTGATCATTGGAAAAATGAAAGTGAAAATTTCAAAGGGCAGTAAAAAATCAGGAGACATGGCTACATTACAAGGAGTATTATGAGAAACTTCAAGTCAACGCATTTAACAAATTCCATAATATAGGCAAATATCTTAAAATAGAAATTTCAACAAAAACCAATCTAGAAGAGGTATGATATTTTCATATTTCTAAATCCATGGCAGGAATTGCATTTATAGAAAAAATTTAAAAGTGAAAAAATGAAAATCTAATCCAGACACCTTCACTGGTGAATTCTACCTAACATTTAAAAAATTACATCACTTCTAGATAAAATATTCTGAGAAATAAAAAAGCTCACCCCAACTCATTCTACCAAGAGAACGTTAGTGTTATGCCAAACCATACATTCAAAGACTTTTTTAAAAACTACAGACAACATTTCAACACACACAAACACAAAATTTGTTAACAAACTTTTAGCAAATTAAACCCCAAACTTGCTATAGAGATAATACATCATCAATAAGAACAATTTTCTCAGAAGTGTAAGGTGGTTGGTTTATCACTTGCAAATCAATATGATTCACCATATTTAGAAACCTGAAAGAAAAAAACAGTATTATTGCCTCAATAGATGTAGAAATGACACCTGACAATGTTAAATATCTACTCTATTCAATAAGACGGGGAAAGACGTTAGAGGCATACTTATTGCAAAGGAATAGAAAAATTCATTTTTTTAAATCACAGAAGACAGGATCAGCTTTGTAAAAAATACTAAAGAATCTAGAGGAACACACCCAGAACTAATAAAGGATTTTAACGAAGTCACAGATTACTAGGTTAATATATATAAACCTATTATACACAACAATGAACAACTGGGAAATAATTTTTTAAATTATAATACTATTTACAAATGGTTTTGTGAGATATGAATATGATTATGCATTTTTTCTCTTCATTGTTTTCATTAATAAAGGAAGCTTGACTATGTCATTTAACTAATCTGTGTTAAACTGTGTATCTTTCTGAACATTAAAGTAAAAGCTGAGTTAGTAGTTTGAACTAGACGAGATAAAAGTGCCTGAAAAAAGAACATTTTAGGAGTAATGTTTCCATAACTCATTGAGTTGCCTTTTTCTATTTTTATTTTTGTGAATTTTGAGATAAACTTGTCAAAAACAAAGAACAATAGCATTAAGTATAAATAACTATGGATAAAAATAAATATATGTGTAAAATATTTATACTCAGGTGTGGAAAAGTGTGGGAGGGGTATGGAGTAGGGCATATGGGAATCCCCTATATTTTTTATGTAACATTTATGTAATTTAAAGTCTTTTTAAAAATTTTAAGCATTAGTTAAAAAAACATTGACACTGAAAAATGAGAAAATATTGATTAGAGAAATTAGAGAAGATCCAAATAAAAGAAAAGATATCTCACAATAATGCATCGGCATGAACAATATTGTTACTATGTCAATTCTCCCCAAATTATATACAAATTTAACAAAAGTCCAGGGTGTTTGTATAATTGGACATTTCAATCCTAAATTTTATAGTGAAATGAAAAGGACCTAGAATAATCAAAAGGATTTGGAAGAAGAACAAATTTTGAGGTCTTACTTTGCATGCTTTCAAAACTGACTATGATCTACAGCAATAAAAACATTCTGGTTTTGGACAAAGGATAGACCAGAAATGGTCTAAACAATAAAGCAAGGTATAGAGTCCAGAAATGAGCTCATACATATTTTCAATCATTATTAAAAAGGTAACAAGGAATCTGAAAGAATTGTAGAGAGAAATTCAAATTCTTGATTTAAAGAATTATTTAAAAATAGTAGTTGGTGACTTCACCAACCCACATTAAATAATAGAATAAGGTCTAACACAATAAGTATGATTGTATTGTTTGTCCTATAATGTATAGAAGTGAAATATATTTGACAATAACAGCAAAAGGAATGGGGTGGGAGTAAAGCTATATTGGAATAAGGAAGTAATATGAATAGTGACTTTAATTCACAGGAACAAATGAAGAAAACTGGATATGGTAAATAAGAAGGTTAATGAAAAAAAACCTCTATAAATATACACTTGCACTCCTTTCTTTTCTTAGTGTCTTTAAAAGGCACACCACTATATAAAGTACTAATTATAACAATTTATATATTATTTTTAAAATTAAAGAAATTATAATGTTGTAATAAAATCATTTAATTCAAAGGACAGCAAGAGAAACAATATATTAGGCCTTAAAATAAGTATCAATACATTTACAGAGTTTGAAATCATACAAAGTATGTTTTCCAACACCTCAACCACATTAAATTAGGACACCATAAGAGAAGGGAATTTGAGAAATGTATACATATGTGGAAAATAGTCATCAAACTTCTAAACAACCAATGTGTCAAAGAAGAAATCACAAGGGAAATTATAAATTATTTTAAGATGAGTGAAATGAAAACACAACATACCAAAACTTAGGGAATGCTGCTAAAGCACTGATTAAAGAGAAATTTATATCTGCAAACACTTACAAATAAAAAAAGAAAGATCTCAAAGCAGTATACCCATAAAACGAAATATTATTTCATAATAAAAATTAATGAAATACCAATGCATGCTATAATAAAGATGAACCTTGAAAACATTACAATAAGTGAAAGAAGCCAGATACAAAAGAATACATATTGTTTGATTCTTTTATATGAAATGTCTAAATTAGATGAATTCATAGAGATGGGAAGCAGATTACTGGTTGCCAGGGGCTGAGGGGATTAAGGACATTGGGGAATGACTGGCCATATGTACAGTATTAACCTTTAGGTGTGACAAAGATATTCTAAAATTTATTGTCGTGATGGTTTCACAAATCTGTGAATATTCTAAAATGTTTGAATTATACACATTAAATGGATGAAATTATCTTGTGTGTATTATATGACAATTAAGTTATTTAAAAATATATAGCATACATTTTTCACAAAATAATTTTAATACTTTGTGTCTGGGCAAGCAGCATCTTTCAAAGTGAAACTATTATACACACATAAGCATTTTATGCAAGCACAAATAATTTGTTAAAAGAGTAAATTAACCAATTGCCTACACAAACGTAAATAGACGGCATAGGTTTATTTTCTTCTTTAATCATTTTTGCTGCATAGTAAATTGCACTTATGTGTCAGTATAATGTTACTGATCTGTAGAATACACTTGGAACTATGAGGTGTGAAAACACCCTGTGAGAGGAAGTTGATAAGTAAACCCAAGTATTTTGAGTGATTTTTCTTTATCTCTTCTCCCTTTTTTTTTAGCTGCCATGGATGGGTAAGGAAAAATATTTCAATATGCAGAGATCTTAGAAACTTACTTTTTCTAATTAATAAACAAATTAAGTCTTTTAATATTTCTCAGATATTTCCTATCATTTCCTAATTAGAGTGTTGTTGAATGCTTAAATATAAAGTAAATATTGAAGTGAAGCTTAGTTTGTTATGGAATTATCGATTAAACCAGACGTTTAAAAAATCCACCTGGTAATTGCCTATTTAATTTACCTCAAGGTAAGATTCTGATACATAAATTACAAATTTATAATTTAAGATTGCAGCTAAATACTTCTAAGTCACTTGAATACCATAGTAATAAGACAATTAGAAAACTTATATTTTCTTAAAAATGACATACGTAACATTTTTGACATTACTTCTAAATTCACATGAAGCACAAACATCCCACCTCAGATCCCAACTAATATTCAGCTCAAAAAGTTATGTGGTTCAGAGTTGGTATTGCAGAATCTCACAGTTTAACATTTCTACCAGAGTAGATATCAATAATCAAGGGTAACTTGTTTAAATATCTAAGAAATAAGAAATCAATATGAAACAATTGACTGAAATTAAAAGGCAAATATACTGCCATTCCAGTTTCAATATTTACAATAAGTTATTTCATACTTTCAAAAATAGACATTAAATCCGTATTTCTGTTTTGAAACAAGTTATACGCCCAGATTATATATTTAATTTTCAGTGGGTGCTAATTCACACATACATTATTCATTATTCAATTACCCTAGGAAATAAATCATGATTGGTTAAACTTATCCTAGTTAATTATCTATCACAAAACATCAGTGTAAATAAATGAATCACAGGAATGGAGCCAAAGATAAGTGAGAATAGGATCAATTACCAGAAGAAATATTTGGTAGAAGATATAAGAAAAGGTAAGGAAAAGGGAAGGAAATAGAAGAAAAGAGAATTAATAAAGAGAAAAGAAAAGATAATTAAAAAGTAAAAGTAAAAGAAACCTGCAATGTTCTCATGAAAGAAAGAATTAAGTTCCCTGTTTTCTTGACTTTAACCTTGTACCTAAAGTGATGTCAGACATTTTCTTGTGTTTCTGAGAGACTGGATTTAATATACAGTGCTGGGCAGGCACTTAGGTGATAGCATAAAAATTATAGTGGTTAGAAAAAGTAGGAAATAACCAGTTATAATTAATATTAATAACCAAATCTTTATTTTTGGTCAGATTACTGGAGGGGATATGTGTATTTAAGAAGCTAATAAAAAAAAACCTCACTGCTTCATTTTTGAAACCTAAATTTATAATTCTGATGAATCTTGTCTGACTTATTCAATAGTGATCTATATACAGGAAATCTGTGTGTGTTAACACTTTGGTAACTGGAATTTCTTAACACCTAATGCAAATTTTGACTCCACTAGACGCCTCCACCAAATGGCCTAAACACAAAACAGAATATTGGACCAAAATAGGATTAACGTTATGCTGTTTCAAGGATGGTAAGAAGGGGAGAAAGGAAAGGAAATAAAAGGAATATTGCCTGTGCCAACAAGAATTAAGTCTTAATTAACAAAGCATTTTAATCCATTTCCACTCTCTCACAATTCTTTATAAAACACCTTTTGCTGTATCAATATATTATAGGAAAGCAAAACAAGTAACTTGGTGTAATATGTTACCTTGTACTGTACCTCTTGGCACCAAGAGAATGTATGGAAATCATCCCATCAGTAAAGCACCTCAGGAGAGGACTGAGTAAAGTAAAATACAAAGGAGTTTTTATTGTGCTGCCCTAAAGTCATCCACTATAAAAAGTTAAAGCACTTTCCTCCTCCCTCACATCACTTACTTAAAATAGAAAATGATTTTCTTAGAACAAATTTTATGCATAAAAATAAAAACATGGAGAACCAAGAATTCAAAAAGTGACTTTACTAATGCAAATTATGGGGGGAAATTGCATTAACTCAATTAAAGAACTTCTTTAAAAGCTAATTTAAAATACTAAGTTCTCCCACAAATCACTTTCCCCATTAAATGTATCTTCAGAGAAAAGCTTCTGTCTGGGTTGGAACATTCTCACATAATCATTAACACAACATAGAATGAACAGGAGTAAGCATTCCATATTCTAAATAATTTAATGAGGTGTCTTTAAAACTCAATAACTTTTATTTAAACTAATATATGGTTTTAAAAAACAAAGAAATACAAAAACAGTAAGAATCTTACTTCTTTCCACTCATCTGTTTACTAATTTGGAGTTCATGAGGGTTTAATCTTTTATTTTCTAAATGATGTAAGGCACTTTTCCTGTTTGGTTTCACATAGAGAATAAAAAGCAATAATGCTATTTATTTAAAATATTTAAAAGCATTTTGGAAAAAAAAATCAGTTTCTCAAAAGAACAGATAAGAAGAAATACAAAAAGGAAAATCACTTGAATCTTCTACACTATTTTGAGGAGAATTGGTACTATAAAGTTAAACGTCTTTTGTTCATTAAACATTTTTAGTACAATAAACAACTTATTAAGGGAAAGGGAGAGCAAGCAATAATTGGATCATGTTAGAGAAAGGAAATTTGTGGAATGACATGGTTTAAAGGCTATTAATGAAGGATCAAGAAAAGCTTAGAAAACTAAAAGGGCAATTAAATAATTGAGTTAACTAAAAAAAAGAAATGTGCCAGACTACTGCATTCTTAATGTTTCTGTGAGAGGGCTTCATGATAAAACTGAGCTGTAAAATTATTTCTAAATATAATACATATAATGGAAAATTAATTTTTGGAAACTTTAATAAATTCTTTTGTTATAAATTACCCAAATTTTATAAATAAATTCCCTATAAATTGCATTTTGTTTACAGAAATAACTTCAATATATACAAATAAATTTCAAGTATGAAAAGTGCATTATTGCATTAATACCTCTTTGCAAATCCAAAATATCAGATAATAAAACTGCACAGTGTTAAAAGGACTAAAACCATCAGTGCCATCTATTAAAACAGTCGAACATCATAAAATGTTGCCCAACAAATTGCAGAGAAACTTGTCTGGTACCAACATATAATTGAAACGACTTGTGTTTTTACCATTTTACATTATTATTGTCTCCAGACTTTTCTCATTGCCAAAGAGAAATTCACATCTTCTATAATGTTGCTCTTGAGTCAGCCATTCTGTGCAGTCACCACTAATATGCTGCCAAAATCATCATATTCTTCGTGGATTCTCTTCAAACTGCCTGTGGTAATGCTTGTAAAGGTTACCTCATCTGAATTGTGAATTTTGCTAGCTTGATGGCTTATATTCCTGAAGTTGACAGAAGAATTCAGTATTAGGAGTAATACAAAATCTTCATTCCTGAACATAAGCAAATGCATCTCTTTTCTTCATTCCAATGTGTCCATAATGTATGCAACATTAAATGCACCTGGAGAAACCTACATTTCCATGGCCAAGAACTTTTCCTGTAGTATGTAAGCTCACATCAATAAATTCTTCAATGAAGGGAAAAGCATATAATATTTCTACTGGATATCTGGAAGACCCAAGGCTAAATATCTAAGTAATTGTTGAAAGTTTGGTTTCATAAATTTGTTTCAAGATTTTGCCTTATGCAACCCATAGTGTTTGTAAATAGCAGAACTATTATATGGGTATGACAGAGGTTGAAAGGGTAAGTCTAAGGTCATAGATATTACTAGAAGGAAAACTAAAAGCAGTAACACGGGATTGTGTATAATAGTGAAACTTCATATAAAATATGAATATGGGTTCATTGCATATATAAATCTGTTTATATAAAATATAAGTACAAATAAACTAGAAGAAAGCAATCCAAGTGTCCATCAACCAATGAATGGATAAATAAAAAATGATATACACATACAATTGAATATATTCAGCCTTAAAAAGTAATGAAGTACTGATACATGTGACAATATAGATTACCCTTGAAGATATCATGTTGAGTGAAATAAGCCAGACAAAAATGGACAAATATTGTATAATCTCACTGATTTGAAACAACTAGAATAAAGAAGCACAAAGAGTTAGAATCTATTAATACAATATAGTTTACCAGGGGAACAGGGGAGATAATAAAGGGAATTTAAGGCTTAAAATGTACAAATTCTTATTTGGAATGTTGGTAATGTTTTGGTAATGGATTGGGGTGATGGCAGGAAACACTGTGAACATAATTAATAGCACTGAAATATGTATTTCAATGTGATCAAAAGAGGAAATATTAGACTGCATATATGGCAACAGAATAAAAAGTTTTAAAATAAATCCATGGAGCTACACTACAAAAACAGTTAACCATAAGTTAAAAAATGAACTATAATTAACAGTACAATTATAAAAATTATAAATATGGGCTATCATCAATTGAAACAACTGTTCCACACCAATTCAATGTGTTAGTAATAGGGTGGTATATGGGAATCCTCTATTTTATGTATGATTGTTCTGTAACCGCACAATTTCTATAGTACAGAAAAAAGTAATTAAGGAACTTCATCTAAAATAAGATGCAAAATATTTGGAAATGAAGCATGACTGTCTTAAAAACCTGATGAGTCAAAGAAGATATAGGAAAATTTTGAACTCAATTCAACCGGAATGATAGTGAGAACATACATATGAAAATTTTAAGATAAAACTAAACATTGCTTAGTATCTCAATTTAAAGTCTTCAAAGACTTATATTAGAAAAAAAGAATAAAGCAATTGTCTAAGATTTCACCTCAGTATATTGTCCAATGGCTCTTACATCAATCGATCATTTTTTTCTGCTAGTTTTACTCTCTGTGTTTCATTTTGGGTAATTTCTCTTAACACATACTCATATTCACTGATTTTTCTTCAGCTGTGTTGAGTCAATTAATAAAAACATCAAAGAATTTCTTCATCACATTTTTCATTTCCAAAAATTAGATATGAATTATATATATGTAAATACATATATATTCTACATATTCAATATATAATCACATTTCAATAATAAAAAGACAAAAAATAAAAATGGGTAAAAGACCTGAAAAGTTCCATTTCTACAATAACGTCATCTGGGAATTCCATGGGATTGCACTTAATCTGTAGTTTCCATTGGGTAGCATTGACATCTTAAGAATATTAAGTCTTCCTATTCATGAACACTGGATGTCTTACCATTTATTTTGGTCTTCTATAATTTCCTTCCTCAGAGTTTTGTACTTTTGAGTGTATAACTCCTTCACTTCCTTGGTTATATTTATTCACAGATATTTTATTTTCGTGGATGCTATTGTGAATGGATTTTTAAAATATATCCATTTCAGATTTTCTATCCTGGTGCATAGAAACAAAGCAGGTGCTGTTGTGGGGTTTTTTGGTGTTAATCTTGGAGTGTACAAATTTTCTGAATTCCTTTATTAGCTTTAGAAGTTTTGGGGGGGTATTCCTTGTGGTTATTTATATAAAGGATCATGTCATCTATAAATATAGATCCTTTTTCTTTTCCCTTTCTAATTTGGATGATTTATATTTCTTTTTTGTGCTTAATTGTTCTTAATTGTTCCAATACAATGTTGAATGGTAATGGTTAAAGCACACATCATTGCCTTAGTCCTGACCTTTGCTCAGGGGAAATGTTTTCAGTCTTTCACCATTTCATTTACCACATTGAAGGAGGTACTGTAGTTTTAGTAGAATCTCTTTAAAAAGTTTCCTAGATTTAAGCTTCTTCTAGTTGATATTTTTTGTACTCCAGTTATTCTATTAAGGCTGATTTGAAGAACTTTTCAAAATGTAAAACATTGCCACTCTTCTCACTATTTTTGGAAGGGGGAAATTGGAATTTTAGCTATTTTTCATAGAGATATATTATTTATGTCAACAAACAATGGGCTTATTATGAATTGTAACTGAATTAATAAAAATAGTTTTAAAATATCAGATTTAATTTTTAATATGGTAATTAGACATATATAAAACCCACCTACACAAAAGCTCTTTGACTCTCCAATAATGCTCAAGACTGTATAGAGGTGTGAGATAGAAAAGTTTACTAATAAACATGTTTTAATGTTCAAATAGAAGGATAATGAAAGTGATTGGAACCATGTATGAGAGTCTACAATTTAGAGTCACTCTACTGTATAGTATTTTTATTCCTATTTTACAGATATGAAAAACTAATCTCATCTGATCTTTCCAAACATGTAGCCACTAGATAGATTTGGCTAGTGAGTATTTAGGATGTGGCTATCGTGAATTATGAGAATTTAGTATGAAAAATTGAAACTATCTCATTAATAATTTTATATTGATAACATGTTGCAATGATATTTTGTATATATTGTGTTAAGTAAAATACGTTATTAAAATGTACTTTTATGAGTCTACCAGAAAATTTTAAATTATTTTTGTTGCTTGCATTGGACTGCTTTCAGCAGTGCTGGTAAGGATTCAAATTCTGTTTGTTTACCCCAAAGTTCTGTATTTAAGAAAGCTTAATCAAAGAAGTACTTTTCGGCAACAAGATATTTTCAATAAAATCTGTAAGAAAATCCTACAAATGATATCAATATAATCAACATTTAAATAATGAAATATTCTCAAGGTAAGCCTAAAAATAAATACAAAATGCAATACATCTTTTTAATGCAAGATTTATAATGTATAAAATGAATTAATTGTTGTTTAAAATTGAAAGCACTGTATAATGAAAATACAAATGTTGTCACCCCTAGCACAATTTAATTTTACTTAAAAAAGAGTTGAATTTTAATTATATAAAAACTAATATAAATAAAATGGCAGATGAAATCTGAATCACATGTTTCTTAGAGCAATATATATTGATATTATTAAGCTGTAAGGGAAGTTGCATGAAATAGGTTCAAAACCCTGAGAAGCTCTTTCAAAGGGTAGGAGTGCCTTCTTACAGTTCAGTGTCAACTGCTCCACAGCACTATCTCTAATTCAATCTAATACAAAAGTCCTGACTCTGGGGACTTTTTATCCTCATCATTTTTGCACCTTTGACCACCCTTATCACATGTCTTTTATTAGTCCAGTCTATGCCCTAACACCCAGAATGACAACACCATGAACTATGTCCTCCTTGTCATGAATTCCTGATCTGACAAGTGCTAGGACTATCCAAAGGGAGATCAGGGGATTTGTTGACTACTAAGTTATAAGAAACTTTCCATTTCTAGAAGTTTAGGATTCCATTTCGCTCCTCACTTGCCTTGAGTTTGAAGAGCTGGAGACCTGCATTTCAGGAATAAAAGTCACCTGCTGCTTCAGGCTCACTGAGAGCTGACCTAAGAGTCAAGGCTGAGAAGTCACTGTTCCTACATGACTTGTTTTGAGACTCCAGCCTTTTTCAGTCAGAAGGGTCCTTACAACTAGTCTTCTAAGTTGCTTGAAAATTTCAAAAACATTAAAAGTAAGAAACAATAATAAATATTTTGTAATAAACTTTATTTTTAGAGATGTTTTAGATTACAGAAAAGTTGCATCAAAAGTATAGATGATTCCCATATAGCAGTCACCCCATCCACAACAACATGCTCTCCTATTTTAAACAGCTTTACATCACTGTGGTACATTTGTTACAATTGATGGACCATTATTGAAGAATTGCTATAAACCAAAGTCTATAGTTTACATTATGGTTTACACTTTGCTCTGTGCAGTTTTATATGCTTTGACAAATGCATCATAATGTCATGTACCTGTCATAGTATCATACAGAACAATTCTAATGCCCTAAAAATGTCCTGTCTTCTACCTATTCATCCCTTTACTCCCTCTGAACTTCTGGTAACCACTATCTTATATTAATGTTGCAAGCTCTTCCATTACCACATGATAAAAATTACAAAAACAATAAATATACTTTGGTCTACGGTTACACTCCCCCCTTTTGTTTGTTCATTCCTCAATCTTGAGGACTTCTTCAGATAAAGAGAGGACTTAATTATTATGGGGCAGGTGGATGGAAATGTTTCTGCTTGCAGTTGTATATATTCCTCGTTCATTGGGATGGACTTGTCCATCATTCTCATTTTGATAGCTGTCCTAGGCAAGTCCGAAGAACTGGAAAGTAGGTAATGGTTGCAACTCTGCTTGAAATCAGCCTCAACCAGCATATAA
>JAQZBX010058626.1:0-17709 GCA_029593785.1 Cabassous unicinctus
CGTGAGTTGCTTTTTATACTAAAACCAATCCATTAAATCAAAGTCGCTTCCACAGAGCAGGAATAAAGATAATCCCATGTTTGAAGGAGACCCTAGCACCACAGTTTTCAGATTTTTAAAGAGTAGAACCTAAAAGTTATTTAATAACTTCATTTTCATTTCCTAAACATTAATTTTAATTAATTCATTCACATGATGCTCTTCAATGCACATAAATGGTAAAAATCGCGCTCTTGGACTAACCTACTGGGAATACATGTTCTCATTTTCTTTAAAAGCCTCTCCTGAAGAGTGTTTTTAGAAAAAGCACAGCATACATCCCTAATTAAAATGAACTACTAACATTTTCTAAAGATCCGGGAAAGCCAACCTGGAAGAATAAAACTTGGCTTACATATAGCACCGTTTGTAAAGTGGAAAACCGTGTTTTTAAACGGTGTGCTCCCGTCGTTTTTCAAATGGCTCGTCCCTCCGCAGTCCGCTCTCAGCCCTGGTGAGGTAGGAACGCGTGCCCGGACCAAACGGCGACGTCTCGGAGGGCCCCCGCTGTAACAGCCGTGTCCCTAAAATGAAGGCATCTCAAAGGTGGAGAAAGCCCTGAGCCTGGTCAGGAAGTTGAAGTAGACGTAGGAGAGGGTCACCAGGACGTTCTTGCACAGGCCCAGGACGGGCGTGACGGTCCCCAGGGCGAGGATTAAACCGAGCCTGAGGAAAAGGAAGGGCGCGTCCTGGAGCAGGACGCCCAGGCAGCTCAGGAGAGGGCTCCGGGGCGCGAGCACGACCCGAAGCAGGGAAATGTAGCTGAGTATGTAGACGGGGTACAGCCAGCCGGACCTGTAGACGGCGGGGTGGCCGGCCACGCGCACCATCTCCACCGTGTCGGCCCAGACCATGAAGCGCGCCACCAAGACCTCGGCGCGCGGGTCCCTGCGCGCCAGCGCGCCCAGGGCGCCCGCGGGCGGGGACGGCTCGTCGGGCAGGGCCAGCTCGGGGCCGGGGGCTGCGCGGCGCGGGGAGGCCGGCGCGGGGCTGCGGGCGGGCTGCGGGGCTGCGGCGTCTTCTTCGCCGGGCCTCACGCGGTCGGTCACGGTTTTGACTTGAAAAGCCGAGGCCTGGATGCGCCGGTCCTCGCCACCTGCAACAAACGCGGGTTACAAGGAAATGCTGGGCATGTCCTCCCTGAGGCCCGCGGCGAAGCACGCGGGAAGCACGCGCAGCGCGCAGCGAGCGCGCCTGTGCCCGGCGCGGGGGTCCCAGCACGCCGCCCTCCACGGGGCGCTGCTGGTCACAGCTCCGCAGACCCCGGCGCCGGCCCTCGGGGGCGGACTCTTACCTTTATGGATGCTCATTTGCCAATTACAAAATGTACGAATGTCATAGAGTGGAAGAGCCCACGGGTTGGCCCCATCCACCCTGCACAGTTTACAGGTGAAGAAACAGCCCAGACACACAGCTTCGTGCTAAAAGGAAACCTCGCTGCTCATTGGCGACGCAGTGAAAATGACAAGCGAATTCAAGATTTTTAGGGGCTTTTTCCCAAAGGTTTTCTGAATTAGCCAGCAGGGCGGCCCTGTAGCCGGAGCCTCTCTTCTGTGGCCACCAGGGAAATGGCGTGACTAGAAGAGCCACACCAGGCACGGATGGCCATCATGCACGTGTGCCTGCAGAGGTATGCATACATGTGCACACACAGATGTCACCATGTACACGTGTGTGGATGTGTGTGCACAGGTGTGTGTGATACAGGTGTGTGGATGGGTGTGCACAGGTATTGTACACATATGCTAGGGTGTGTTTGTCCATGTGTTCAAAAGTGTGTGCATGTGCCATGTACAGATGTATATGCACATGCAGGGGGGGTGTGCATTATGTCCACAAGTGTGAGTGTGCATGTGCAGGTGTGCATGCATGTGTGTGCACAGAATGTATGTAGGTGTGTGCATGTGCATACACAAGTGTGAATGTGCAGGTGTATGAATGCATGTGCACAGGTGTATGTGCGTGTGTGCTGTACATGTGCACAGGTGCATGTGTGCACAAGTGTGAGTTTGTGCATGCATGTGGGTACACAGGTGTGTTTGCAGGTGTTTGCATGCACAGGTGTATATGTGTGTGTGCTTGTGTGTGGATGTGCATGTTGAGGTTTAGGAATGACAAAGGATATTCACATTATGGTGTTTACACATGAAAGGTAGCATATTATGTTTCAAACATGTATCCACTTAAGGCTTTGCCTTTTGCACCTTGTTGGTTGCCAGGAAGCTCTCAGGCCTTGACAAAGTTTACTTAGCAAACACGCTGAGCTGTGGTGTTACCTGATAAGACAAAACGCCAAGGGAGTCATTAGGCTGAACAGCTCTAAAGGTTAAAGAGACAAAGTCAATAAAAATGTGCTGAGCTATATTGAACTGAAAAGGAAAACGTTAAAAATAAATGATACTATGATTAATGACTAACAAAATGCTTGTTTACTATAAATGAGTTTTTTAAAATCACAATAAATCTCATCTTTCTTTTTTGCCATTAACTAAATACTAAACTTTTAAAATGTGGATTGAGTATTTTTATAAACTTAAATGCTATTTTCAGTTCTTGAGGGAACAGTGTGAATTGTTCTGATGTGAATCACCCCCCAGAAAACCCCAGATCCCAGGCCCCTGAACAGCCCGTTAGCAGCCCCGGGAGCAGGATGTGTTTCAGCCTAATACGTAGTATTCCAGGAAGAGAGGACATTATACACTGATTGGCCATTATTGTGATACTCATGGAATCATCTCCTTTTAAACTCAGATGCTCACTTACATCAATTGCATCTCTCATTCTACCGAAGGAAATTCAATATGGAAAAGTGTTTCTTCAAGTGCAGCCTGCTCCAGAGAGCTCTCCTTCACCCCTCTGGCAGGTAGAGCTGCTTGAATGAAAATCCAAATTCCTCTGTCGACACTGAGAACGCAGTGTGTGGCGTGGGCTATTGCAGATAACTGCAAATTCAGCTTCACAGCCAGGATGTGGCAATCGAGGAAGTGACACGTGAACATTTTGAACAGGCAGTGAGAGCCTTGCTGTCTGAGGTTAGGAGAGCCGTGGGTGCAACCAACGAATGCTCAGCCCCAGGTGGTCTGACGAGATACTAAGGCCCTTCCTGCCCCAAACTCAATAAGAACTCGCTCAAATGTGGGGCCCAGGGCCTCTGCTGCCCCTTCTGGAGTGAAACGCATCAGAAGCGTTGCCTGGACAGCCCTGTCGGCCCCAAAGGGCAGAGGGAAACTGAGGAAGCTGGGAGAGCATGCAGGCAGCAGACGGACAGGCAGACCCACCCCCAAGGAAAGTCCATCTCTGTGCGTCCAGCACTAGTCCCTCAGGCTCCAGGATCAGTTTCCCTCCAGATTATTATTTTTACAGCTGGAATTCTTTATTGCTCTGTTTGGGTAAATCAATATCTGTGCAGAATCCATGAAGGACATACGTGTAAAGGGGGCCGGCTACCGCCCTGTCACGGCCAGCCAGGCCATGGAGCTCCCCACAGCCGGCGCCAGCTGCCAAAACAGCATGTCGTCTCTCCTATGCAGACTAAGAAGCTAGGAAAGCATGCCTCTGCTAACAGACAGCTGCTCACGCAGGTCACGTCTCTACTAGTTGTCTATATTGACTCACTTCTGTCTCTAACTTGTTCTCTGGTGCTTTAGGGGAGAAAATAAGTTGCAACATAATAAGTCAGTAGTAAGGATTCATTAGAAAAACTGTTACTTTGACACAGTCAGGTCCCTGAAGTCTATTCGGGGGGCACAGCACCTGTGGATGGCCGGCAAGGGCCGGCGTTGCCAAGGCGGCCTTAGGAGGCCCAGGCCCAGCTCACGGCGCCGTCACAGAGTCAATATTTGTAAAGGGCTCAAAATAGTGCCTGGTACGTAGAAACTGCTCCATCTGTGCTAATAAATAGAAGTTAGCCATAGGCCCATAGTCTTTCTTTGGGGCAAAAAATGGAAAGTGCCAGAAAGCAGCAGACCGTGAGAGTGGTCACTGCTGCTGTTCAGCCTTGGTGGACACACAGGGGGCCCAGGCATGTGAGGCCGCATGCTAGGCCACAAGCGTGTCCTCGCATTTGCCTGTTCCCATCGCAAGCTGCCCGGGGTGCTGTGCCCAGAACAGCCCACCCCTTCCCCGCGTCAGTCCGCAATGTGACATCTCACGGGCAGCTTGAATGTGGCCTCGGCAGGAGTGATACAACCGAAACTGGCAAATGCTACACATCCGGGCTTTTTTCCTGGAAAACCCGTTGGTTAGTCATTTTAAACATTTGCCAGCATCCTGCTGCCCATGCTCAAAGCAGTAGGCACGTTTTCACCAGGAAATAATGAGTCACGACATCTGTCCAAGCCATCATCCTTCTGGAGAAGTCCGTGGGCTACAAGACAATCGCGGAGCTTTCCACACAAAGGGGGCATTACCCTGCCATTCAGTACTTTCAAGAGCCCTACGATTTAGTTTCATTTCCCGCCAAACATTGCATAAATCTGACAAAAGTCTCATTTCTGGATTTCATGCAAAGTGAAATTATAAGAGAATGATTTGTCAGAGTACACACCTGGAGGGTCGGCTCCATCTGATTCTAAAACCATCTTCTCCTTCTCCATTACCATACAGATTCATTGAACACTGGTATGTGTTGCTAAAATCTGATAATATTGTCAATTATTAGATATTCCATTTTTTTTAGATTATCTCTGAAAACATTCTAATCTTCAGGTTTTTATTCAGGGCATTCTGGGCGCTTTCCCCAGTATTGATATGTGTTTAGACCAGTGAATGGGAATTAATTTGCAATGTAATATAAATATAATATAAAGTGAAGCTGAGGCCAGACTGAGCAGCTGGGCCCTGGCCGGACACGGCTGGAGTCCTCAGGGCGGAGGAGACGGGCACAGCGGGGACACGGGAGCGACGCCAGGGACGGAGGCAGGACTGAGCCACGGACCCCTGCGGGCTTCAGGGCAGGCTTGGCCCTGCCGCTCCTCCACGCTGGACCCCGCCCAGAGCTACTAGATGATGAGCCCCTGCAGGTCAAGCTGCCCAGCCCATGTCATTTGTCCCAGCAGCCCTGGCAGGCTAAGACAGAACCCCCAGTGTAGACAAATGTGACAAAGCCACCTGCCCTCTGTGCAAGCTGTCGGCACACAGCCGACTTCCCTCTCGCCTTGGAAACCTAGGGCCTCTGCCTGCAATTTCCGCCTGGGCCATCGGCTGCCACCCGCAGACAGGGCTGAGAACTAGAGGCCAGCCAAGCGGAATTCTGTGGATTCCCTCATTCCCCTCAGTCTCCTGAAACTTTTACTTCAAAATTTCCTTGCAACTCTCAAGTGTCCCATTTCTTACACTGAAATGGTTCATTCATTTTCCCACTTCGGGGAAAGTTGTTAAGACAGTGAAGTCTCCCTGCCTGTGGGCTCGGGGGTGGGGGCGCTGGCTCGTCCTCGCCAGCCTAAGTGCCCCCAGGCCCGCCCCTGGCAGCTGGCACGTCTTCAGGAGGAAGAAGTCAGCCACTCAGCCGTCCTCCTACCCCGTGGCTAAACGGCTCTCGCCCCACTGGTAAAATGGCCACTTGCTCCTTGAGAAAAGGGCGGGGGAGTCCTAGGACTGACACACTTTCCTGAAACTTCCTTCTTGTGAATCGCGAGGGGGGGCAGGAGAGGACTGCTCCCCGAAGCTGGTGCTGGACACAGTGTTCCCGCTCGGGCCCATGCATTGCAGCACACACTCACGCACGAGCACACGCCGTCCAGTTCACTTCTCCATGAAAAGGAAGAGAGGAACTCGAAATGCCATTCGTCTTATTCAGAGAGAAAGCCGCGTCCGCTCTGGTCCTCGTGCCCTGGGCAGCGGCTCTTGCACTCTCGGGCTGAGATGAGGGGAGGGCTCTGGAACTGGGGCTTGTTCTCTCAGCTTCTAACTTGAATGTGCCACAGCTTCTCACACGCCCTGTCGGCAGGGGGTCACAGAGGGGGACCCTAGACAATTCCAGGAGCCCCAGAGGGGGGCAAGGCAAAGTCGTCCTGGGAGGGGGCACCCCTGACCGAAGCCCTGCCTGGGTCTCCGGGGGTCCCTGGTTCACTGGCCTCGCCCGTCACTTGCGGAAGCGCGTCCTGGTCACCCGTTGGACGGCTCGGGAGGGACAGCTCCTGCTGCAGCTTCCGGTCCTGCTGTGCAAAGCCCTGGACATGGATCGGCCCCGCGGGAAGCTCCGCCGCTTCCACAGGCAGCGCCAGGCTTTCGAGGCCGACCGAGGGGGCGTCACCCAACCACGGAGGGTCTGCTCGACGCTGCCCCTCACACCGTTCCCCCCCACCTTCCCGGCAGCCACTTCCCCCTGTTCCATTCTGCTCGGGACGCCCCCACTTCCCAGGCCCAGCCGAGGGACGGGCACCTCTGCCCTCCTGGCCGCCGCCCACCACATTGCACAGCTGCCGGTCGCCTCATGGGCATCAGCAGTGTTAAATGTCCCTTAGGTGACTCCAGAGTGCAGGACGGGCCATGACCCAGACCACCCAGCACCTCCACACGCCCAGGCCATCCCCAGAGCTTCCGATTCCGCCATCAGGGGCGACTGCGCTCCACACGGTACCTTTAAAACACTCGTGATGTGCCTTCTATAGATTGGAAACACCAAGAGGAATGCCCAGAATTCAGCAGACGCAGGGTCTGAAAGCCGTGCCAGGTCATGTGAATAGCTGAGGTGAACGTCATGCCTAACTTACTGGTTACATTTAAATGAAAGAATTTGCACCCTCAAGAGAACCCAACTTCTTTTCTTGATTAAATGCTTAAATGTAAAAAAAAAAATTGAGAAAAAAATTGGTAAATATTTATATCACCTTGAAGTGAAAATTTTTAAGAAAGAGGTTTTTTTAAAGCATACCACCAAAGACGAAAGTCACAAAGTAAATATTGACATGTTGGACTACATCAAAATTAAAGATTCTCTATTTCAAAACACACCAAAGTAAAATTGAAAGGCAAATGATAACTCTGAAAATATACGCTACATTTATGACAGACCAGAGTGTAACATTCTAAACTCACAAATAGTAATTTTAAAAATTGAGAAACCAATAGAAAAACAGGTAAAAGACATAAATATACGATTCATAAAAATGCAAAGAGCTAACAAACCTCTGAGAAAATGTTCAACACAGTTAGCTAGTACCTTAAAAGGCAAATTATAAAAGCAACAAGATACCCTTCTTGCCTATAAAAATGGCAAAGATGAAAAGGCTCCAAGGCTGGGAGAAAGACACAGCATGTCTTACTTTGCAGTTTGGAGGGCCCTGGGACCACACACAAGAACCTCAAAAGCCTGTGTGTCCAGATATTCTGCGCCTGGTTAACACGTGACAGGTGGAAATCGTCGCCCTGCTGCCGAGGCGCCTGCAGGCCCGTGTTGGAGGCTGCAGCCAGGCCACCGCGAGCCCATATCTTCGCAGACCTCACTCTGCCAGCCTCAAACCCAGCACCTCCGTGGTGACGGTGGGCCCCGCCTCACCGCAGCTCTCCCCGCGGGGCCAAGCCGCCCTCGCTGCGCCACGGTCCCACCTCCTCCGCCCCTCAGCCTTTCTCTGCGGTGCACCTGGCCCCAGTGCTCATGCTCTCCAGGGCCCGGTGCTGCGGCCGCTCCCGGTCATCTCGCCCAGGGCAGCCACCTCGCCAGCCTCACACAGCGCAGGGTGCTGCAGGCTCGCGGCCCTGACGTGGCTTAGCACACCAGCCCACCCCAGCCACAGAGCTGACCCATCCTACCCATCCGACCCTTGGCCTTGAGCCTTTTTGCTTTTCAACAAGATTCCTAACAGCCACGTCCATACTGGTTAAAAACTGGGGGAAAAAATCTCATTGTCCAACAACAGGCAGTTCGCTAAAAATCATGGTTCATTAGTAAAATGGAGTATTATTCAATCAATAAATATATGCCCTAGAAGACTATGTAATAGCAAGAATGATATCCACCATATATTAAGAGAAAAGGTTACAAAATGGGCTTTCTTAACTGAAAAAGGTACATTGAGTGGCTCTCAGGGCAAGTCTCTGGTGTGTGGAATCATGGTTGATTTCCATTTATTCTTTTTTGCTTATGTCTATTTATGACCTTTTTAAATGAATAGGTTTTATTTTGGAAAAAGAGAAAACAGTAGGTATAAAGCAATTCAATTGGGATGTTAAAAAAGTTAGTTATCTGCTTTCCACATGTGTGTCCCCCGCCAGGATGGCCCCATCTGACACACAGTCGAGCTTGCTGTGAGCATGCCACAGACTTGGACGGGGGCTCAGGTTTCCTCCAGGGGGTGCCACGTCCTGGTTCCTGGCAAGCCAGGGGCAGGAGGGGCCGGGAGGGGCCACCTAGACTACAGGGCTGCCTGCAAGTGTGACTGCCTTTTTTCCATCTTTTCACTTTCAATCTATTTGTATCTGTTCTTCTGACTTTATGATTTCGATTGTCCTATCTTCTACTTCACTGATTCTTTCTCCTACCTGTTCAAATCTGCTGTTGTATGCCTCTAGTGTATTTTTAATCTTCTTGATTGTTTTTTCATCCCCATAAGTTCTGTTATGTGACTTCTTTTTAACTTTCTAATTCTTCTTTTTGATCACACCTTGTCTTTTTAATATCCTTTAGCTCTATACCCATATTTAGTTTATTTCTTGTACCAATTTTCCTTCAATTCCTTGAATTGATTTAGGAGATTTGTTTGAACTTCTTTGATTCATTGTTCTAATGTCTGTGTTTCCTCCAAAGTTTTTACTTGTTTCCTTGAATGAGTTTAACTTCCCTTTTCTTAGAATGACTTGTGATTTTTTGCTGATGTCGGGCATCTGACTATTGTGATATGCTGAATCTGAAAGTCAGTTTGTCCTTCTTGCCTAGACTGGCTGTGTGTTTAGCCCCTTCTCTAAACTGAGCCGTTACAGCAGACTGTGTTTGCCTGTTCAGATTTTCTCAGGTCTCTGCATGTCTCTTGCCCTGGACATGTGGTGCAACTTTTAAGAGTGCCCTTTTAAGTGCAGCTTTTTCACCTCCTTGTGCAGATTGCCTTTCCTTGGTCCCTTCTCCAGGAGCCCTGGGCTTTCTGCTCGTTTTTGTGCAAATTCTCCTCCCCAGTGACTGTGTTTTGCTCAGCTGTTTTCCCACGCTCAGCACCACTTTCCCTACAGCTCTCGGTCCTGGGTCCCACCCTGCCTTACAGCAGTGCAGTTTTCCTCTTTTCATGGGGGAACTTCCACATTTGGGGAGCTCACCCCAGGAGCCAGAAGAGGTCAGGACTCAAATGTGCCCATCTATTTCCCTTTAGGGTGCACCAGCAATTAGAGGCTGCAAACAGCGCTGCGCCAGGGCACCCTTGCTTCCTGTTTCCCGGGGGCCACTCTGTAAGAGCGTCCTCGCTGGCCTGGACCTGCCTTGTGTCTGTGTGGCCTCAGGATCCTGCACCCGGGTGTGTGTGGAGCTCTGTGTCACTCCATGTGTGGCCATGTGGCCCCCGGCCATGGCTGGAGGTGCTGGGCTGTGCTCTGCGTGGGACCAGGGGCTGGGGCTGGGGTCCAGGCTGGGGGTCTGAGTCCTGGGGCTTCTACCTTCCTTTTGGGGGGCTTTTTCCCCTTTGATTCAGTATCTGTGGAGTCCTTCTCCAGTCTCTACCATCCTCCAGACTTCCAAGCAAGTGGGGTGTGCCCTTTCACTGGCTGTTTCTGAGATGAGACTTTCCCAGAAATGTCTCATGTGGCCAACTTGATGATGTCACTCCATGTGCATTTTTTTAAAAGAGAACTTTTACTAAAAACTTGGACGGAAAACTATAAATGGACACAGAAAATACAGTCCTTAAAAATGGTCCCATTTCACATTGGTTTGCCTCCTCAAGGGACAACGGATTGTGGGGACTCCCAGGTCTCCTTGGCTCCGGGGGTAGATGTGGCCTTTCCTCCAACAGACGGCCAGTGCTGCCACTTATCTACCTCGTCACCTGAGCTGCTGAAACACAACCGCCCATCCCCTCCACCCACGGCCAAACTAGTCATGTGAAGGTCTCTTGGCCTCACTCCATTTTGCCTCTCAATTTGAGCAGCGAGAGTGAATGGAAGGTGGTAGAACAGGACCCACAAGCGAGGGGAAGACCCCCTTCCTGGCCCTGGTGGCCAAGCCCTCCCCTGTGACTCACTTGGTGCGCCCCGTCCACCTCCACCCCCTTGGGAGGCAACCCTAGAAACTCACAATCAGACCATTCATAGCTGCGGCAGGCAAACGTTGTGAATTAAACACGGATGCTGTCATATGGAATTAAATGATGTGACTGTATCACGATAAAACTGCTTAATAAATAAATAAATAAACAAATGTGCAAGAATAGCCAGAAAGAGCAGCTGTGCATGGCAGGGGAAGCATGGAGAGATGGAAAGGTGAGGAATTTTCTCATTTGTTTGTCTGGTTTTTGTTTGTTATTATTATTATTGAAATAATGAAAATGCTCTAATAATGTTTGAAGTGATGAACACACAACTATGTAATTACAACAAATACCATTGATTGTACACTTTGGATGAATTCTATGCTTTATTAACATGTATAAATAAAATTGATTTGTTTAAAAAAAAGAAATGGAAGCTAAGAGAATTTGTGACTGAACAAACAAAATGTTTAATTAACAAAACATTTTTAAATTTAAGGACAACCTGTATTTAGTAGCAACTTGTTCCTTTGTAGGAATTTGGCCTGTCTTGGTTTTATTAGTGTGTTGTTTGGCTGTTTTACTATCCCTGGTTAAAAACACACACACAGCCAAGTAGTCATATTAATTCTTCAAATAAAGGTATCCAGACTAAGTTCTTTATTTAGTCATCTAAATTTAAGTTTCTAGAAAAATATTAACCTGTAATTATTTACTTAATTTTCTTGCTAGAGCACATATTAAAGCTTTGGTATTAAATATTTAGTAAATTAGTACTATCAAGATACAAGTAACAAATAAGAATAACTAGTTATCAACTATATTTAGACACCTTCACTTGGAATAATCTACTAGAAATTTTAGTCCTGAGAAAACATGTCATTCGACATGTTGACAGATGAAGCAGTGGAACAAAGGGAAAAGATAGAGTGAACTTTCAGAATAAATTCATATTCAGAAGAACACTTACTCTTTTGACTCCCTCTGAGAGGATAGATCCTGAGGTTTTCAATAATATCAACCAGGATTAAGCACATCAGAACCAGAGACACTGGCAGGTCAGGTAAGGTATCAGGTAACACGGCTGCAGAACCACCCATGCTCTTCTGAACCTGTTTTCAGAAACCATTTAGAAGCATTAAATTATTGTGCTTTTTTGTTTAAAATTATTTTTCATAGTATAAAAGCAGCACTAAATTTATTTTATAAACATTAACTGAAAAAACTAGACACCTGGTCTTCAGCTTCTCAGGTTTTATGCCTCTTACACCATTCCTACAGACATGAGGAACTCGTCTTTACGATCCACGTCAATCAAAGAACTCTCAACTAAAGATTGTTAAGTGCATGTAAAAATAGAAGGGGAGGCCCCCAGAAACAGCAGAAGGGGCGATGCCTTCCAACCCTCTTGCTAATCAGTGTTTCTGTGAGTCCCACTCCAAGAGCTAGGGGGATGGCAATTGGAGTTTAGGGTCTGCCCAAGACAGGGAGCCCAGGTAACGCCAGCTAGGCTTTGGGACACACCCTTCGTCTGAATAAGGTATGTAGAAAAAAACCTTTGGCAAGCATCACATGAATGGTGAAAGGTTGAAAGTTTTCCCTCTGAGATCGGGAACAGGACAAAGATGTCACCTTGGCCACTTCTAGCCAACATTGTCCTGGAGAGCTTAGCCAGGGTGATAAGACAGAAAGAAAGAAAAACAATATGTTTCATAGACCAGCAAAACTGAAGAATTATTTCTATATTCCAACAGCAAAGAGAAAATGAAATTTTTAAAAATATCAGGCAAAAATCAAAACATAAAAAATAAAAATAAATGATATCATTCACTGCAAACTCCAATAAAATCCCAAATTCCTGGGGAAAATGATGAAGCATGGTTAAGATACTCCAAAAAAAACCTAATAATAATAATAAAGAAAGAAAAAGAAGATAGAAGGATTTACTCTTCCAGACATAAAGAGCCATTATAAAGCTACAAGGATGAAGAAAGAGTAATCTTGGCACAGAACTAGAAAACTAGGTGATAGGACAGAGGAGAAAGTCCTGGCACAGCCACCTGATTTATAACAAAGGTAAATGGGCAAAGGTGTGGGTCCATTGGATATTGTTTGGAAAAATAAAATAAACTTGACTCCCTGTTATACAACATATACAAAAGCCAATTCAAGATGGATTCTGAATCTAATTGAGAATGATAAAACAATACAGACACCAATATCTTCAGGGCCTTGGGGATAGGAAAATATTTCTTAAACAAAGTGCAAGATGTATTATCCATAAAGGAAAGAAACTGAGAAATTGAACTACTTTTAAATGCAGAACTTCTGTTCATTAAGATATGATCAAGACTGTGAAGGCAAGTTACAGAGTGGGGGGAGATATTTCCACACATAAAGTCAAGAAAGGGCTTGTCATCTGAATACATAAATATCTCTTCCAAATCCAAAAGAAAAAACAAGCAACACAACAGAAAAATGGGCAAGAGGGTTAAACATGCATTTAACAGACATGGCCAAAAACATGTGAACAGATGCTCTACTTGATTGATTACCAGGGCAATGCAATTTAAAACTCCAGTGAGATTCAAAAGGACAGCCGCCAGGCAGCTACGATAGACACGCGCAAGCTGCTAGCCGAGGATGTGGAGCAACTGGAACGCTCGGCCTGGGGGGAGGGGGTTCTGAATTACTATCACCTCTTTGGAAACAGCTTCACATTATCTGTTTCAGTTGAACATCTGAATATCCAGCAATTCATCAATCTCATCAATTTTGCTGCTGGGAATTAACCAACTGAAATGTGCACACATGGGCACCAAGGGACACCTTCGCGGATGCTCACAGAGCATTATTTGTAATGGCCCAGCCTGGGAAAAACAGAAATAGCCAACAAGAGTAGAGCTGATAAAGAAAGTGTGACAGATTCACAACATGAAGTACTCTAGAGCCATGAAAATGAGTGAAATACAGTTATACACAAAACCACAAATGACTCGCACAACCAACCTGAATAAAAGTCAGACACAAGGACATGTACTTGTTTTGATAAACACTGATGTACATGAGTGTACTTAGATATCGAATGCTTAGACAGTAAATATGTGGGTGTGCGTCTGTGGACCTGGACTCCCCCTATGGGAAGCTTGTGAGTAGAAGAGGCAGAAGGTGCCTTTGGGGAGGAGGGGAGAGAGGTGTTGCAAGGAGCATGGGTGGCTCCGGAGAGCCGATGACGCTTCAGTTCCTGTCCTGAGTGGTGTTTGCACAGGGTTGCTTTGGGATATTCCATTGATATTGTACATTCATGTTTTGTGCGTTTTCTGTTTGCGTGTTATGCTTCAGTGGAAAATGCAAGGAAAAGAAAAGACAAATATGTACCTGTGGGTGAGACTTGATGGAAAAGGACTGAAAAGGGCAACCATTCTTTTATGAGGCTGGTGTCCCTCGAACGACTGCAACTGGAATTTCTTGGGAACCTCCCAAGTGCTTTACGAGGTCTTTGGGGCATGGGGAGGGGAGAGTGGGAAAGCTAGGTCAGCCAGCTGCACCTTCTCCAGGCTTTTCCTCTGCTCGGTATTGCCCTAAGGAAGGCTGGGGTGCTCACAATCATGCAAATGCTGGCGACATCCCATACCCACCTCTCTCAGGCACCCAGCACAGGGGTTCTACCTGCCTGTGCATTTTTGCTGAAGGCCAGAGGCTCTGTCCTATCTCCTCAGTGCCCTGTCCCCAGCACCTAATGCAGAGCCAGGCTTGGCAAGTGCACCGAGAATTTGCTCAATGTATAAATGAAATAGCACAGAGCACTTTAGGATGTGCATGTTGGTGAAGAGAGAATTACAGCTTACAAAGCACCTTGCAAATTATTACAGGACATTCACACCAGGTGCAAATTATTTGTCACTGGACATATTATCAAAGGTCTTAGTGTGAGAGTACTCCATTTAGAAATGAGGACGATTGTGAAAAACATCAGGTTGGTAGAAGATACAAATGTGTATCTATTTTCAAATTCCTTTCTTTTTTATTTTAAAATAACATTCCAGTTTCACATACGCAAACACAGAAGCATTTTTGCTTAATTTCCTGCAGGACTTTATTCTGAGGCCAGAGAGTCTCAGTGACGTTAGTGCCTTAAAAACACTGCAAACTGGAAGAGGACCAGAGGAAACAACCTTTAAGAAACGTGCTGGGCAAATCACTCTGTCAAACTCCAATGACTGGAAACCTTCAAATCTCAAAATCAAGTAGCAAAACAAACCAAAACTCCATACCTCGGTGACTGCCACGGAAAAGCTGAAGCTGGGGAGCGTGGTGAACACGGCGCACATCGTCAGGACAGGCCTCCTGGCAAAGGGGAAGACAAGCAGACAGTGATGCCCGAGGCCAGGGGCCGTTTCGCTAGTTCATCTAAGTTCTTCTGAGAAGCTACTGCTTCCCTATTTCCATCTCCCAAGTGTCTGAGTATGGCAAAAAGCAACGCGCACAAAATCCAGAATGCCCATCAGGAGCAAAGGGCGAGAAGCTCCCAGATAATCAGTCAGCCAGGGATGACTGGAAGCATCGCGGGGCAGCTCGAGCGACATCCAGCGTTTCCGTGTTTCATTCTCGAGAATCCTGGCCCAGAGCTCAGGCTCTGCGGACCAGTAAAAACAGACAACAGCATAACTTTCTCAAGCTATGGCACCCCAGATCGTGAACCTGATCTCAAAAAAATACGTACAGAGATGATAAACTGCTAGATGCTTGACAATCACTTAAAGAAAAGACATTTAGATATTATTTTTCACTTGAACCAAAAAAATCATACATACATAAAATTAATACAATTTTTCAAACTAGTTTTTGGACCATTTCTTAAGCCTCATATGATCCATCAATCAACTAGTTACTGAGAACATCATCTGTGAATAACGCCATAAACTTATAACGGGGAGAATTACAATGTATATTGAACATCATTATTTTATGGAAGGCAAAATATACTCAAAGGTTTTCTACAACAAAACATTCACCTCCTTTCCTTCTATGACGAGAGCCCAATTTAAGTAACAAATACGAACTGTGTTGACTACATCTATACGACAAAGTATTTCTAAGTACAAAAGTGTGCAGCTTTTTCAAACTATTAGGAACTTTCCTTGATCCCGTCCTGACTCACTCCCCAGGCCCATCTGGGATGTTCTAGAAGTGCCCATAAGCCGGCGGGGGCAGTGGCCGTCCCAGAGCCAGGCTGGGGGCTGTTGACCAAAACCAGAGTGCTGAGGGGACCCCATATCGACAGCTTTGCCCCTTTGTCTGAGCCCAGCACCAGGTCCCTGAGGCACTCAGACATCTGAGTCTGGCTACGCCGTTCTAGAATCTTCACCACGCCTTGACCTCTAAAGGAGGGGTGTGCCTCACGGACGGCCCCAGCCTTCTTCACCTGTGTAAGCTCCTCAATCACCTAGTGCGACTCGCAAGCACACACCTGCTGGTGGACGCTGAGCTCTGGACCTGCACACCCACCGCCTACTTGGCATCTCCCCTCGGGCGTCCAGCAGGCACCTCAGACGAACGCCCCAACGTCCTCACCCCTGCCACCCCTGCCGGGCTGCCGTCACTGCCGTCACCTCCCCTGCAGGTCTCCTCCCTGCCCCCACCGCTGCTCCCAGTCTCGCCAGGCAGACCATTCCCCGCCGAGCAAGGAGAACCGTATCCTTTTCACGCGAGCTCGCCTCGTCACTGTCCTTCCCCAGGTGTCCAGCAGACGTGGGAGTGATGACAACAAGACGGAAGCGGCTGCGGGGTCTGCGCTCTGCATTAGGGGCTCCCCTCTTCTCCCACCTCACCTCTTAGGACGTACCCAGCCCCTTGACCCCAGACACACTGGCCACCCGGCTACGCCCTGCCACACCGGGCTTGCCCGCCTCCCAGCCGGACGCCTCGGCCGTCGCGCAGCCGCCCCTGGGCCGGGCCGGGTGGCGTTCCTGTGTGGGAGGAGGGCCTGCAGCCCTCGTGGCAACGGTCTAGTCCTTCTCTTGTTTAACGAGCCAGGCCCCTGCCCACCCTAGTGGACGCGCCACGGGAGCAGGCTGCTGATCTGTCTGGTCGCTGCTGCATCTCTAGCATGTAGGACCATGTTTCTGCATCTTTTTTGAGCAAAGAGCCTCCTGGGAAGCTGGTGAATACATTTTTAAAGGCATAAAATAGAACTCATGGACTTAACGGAAGAAACTAACTGCACTGAGGTTCAGTTGCCCGAATGCTTTCACAGTAGCTCTATGGCAATACGTTTCTCTGCACCCACACTGTGCTCTCTCGTTCCCTTTGGGGTGCACCAGATCCAGGGCAACTCGCCATCACTCAATTCCCAGGTAGTAAAGTCCTAAACCAAATTCCGAGCCATCGGCAACCACCGCCGGCGGCTGAGGTTGGGCGCCAGCTCCCACAAGGGAAAGGACGCGAGCAGGCCTGCCCGGGCTGCTGGGGTCTGACACAGGGTGGGCTGCACATGTGCAAAGCGGGAGGCGAGACCCAGCCCGTGTTTCCTCTGACCAGAAACAAGGCCAACCTGGGCTGGAAACTGTCGTCTCCCTGCCACACGCTCCCCTAACTTTAGCAGTGAGCGAGAGCCTTCGTTAGGGTCCTGCTGTCACTTCGCTGAGGGCCGGCATGCTGGAGCTCCCTCGAGGAGGACGGGAGGGGCTTGGGGTCCCCATGTGCCTCGAGAGGACGGTGTGACTCTGAGGGAAAGCAGCCTCCACGAGGATGCCCCGAGAGGCCCCCAGAAGCGGCTGAAGACTCCTCGGACAGTGAGGATTCCCGCCCTGGGATTCCCGCAGGGAATCAAGAGTCTCTTCGGGCCAAATCCAGGGGCCACAGCAGCCCCTGAGCCCCAGAGAAGGATGCGGGAGGTTCCCTTCACTTTCCATGGCAGGGAGCACAAAGACACGTTCTAACCCAGGGGTATGCAGCCCAGGTGTGTGCCTGCCCAAGCATGTGCCAACCCAGGCGTGTGCCAACCAGGTGTGTGCCACCCATCACCTACCTCTGCCTGCTTCCCTCCCTGGGATGTCTTCCTGCCCCATCTTCCCACCTGGCATCCAGATTGGCCTGGCCCTTCACAGTCTACTCCACTTGGCGCTGGGCCACCTGCGTGGCAGACTTGGCCCGGGGCAGCAGGCACCACCCTGCGCAGCCAGCAGCCACCACGCTCACCTCTCGGAGCTGGTGGAGGCCGAGTGACCTATGGAGCACTGCTCTGTGACCGCCTCATTTTCTCATGTAACAGCGCAGTCACCACAGCAGGTTACAGCTCCCTAGGGAAGGCGACAAGACCTCATCTATTCACCACAACTACCACCTCCACCACCAACTACCACCTCCGCCACCAAGTACCACCACCTCCGCCACCAAGTACCACCACCTCCGCCACCAAGTACCACCACCTCCGCCACCACCTACCACCTCCGCCACCAAGTACCACCACCTCCGCCACCACCTACCACCTCCGCCACCA
>JAQZBX010058627.1:0-12035 GCA_029593785.1 Cabassous unicinctus
CGAACAAGCAAAACAAACAAACAAACAAAAAACTCAGGGAAGCCAATGTGGCTCAGTGGTTGAGGACTAGCTTCCCACATACAAGGTCTCGGGTTCAATCCCCGGGCCCCAGTACCTCAAAAAAAAAATCAAAAACAAAAAAACCTCAAAATGAATCAAAGGCTTAAATATAAGAACCAGGACCATAAAACTCCTAGAAGAAAATGCAAGGAAGTATCTTCAAGATCTTGTGATTGGCAATGGTTTTTTAGACTTCATACCCAAAGCACAAGCAACAAAAGAAAAAAAACAACAACTGATAAATGGGGATTCCTCAAAATTAAAAACCTCTGTGCTTCAAAGGACTTTGTCAAGAGCATGAAACGGCAGCCTACATAATGGGAGAAAATATTTGAAAACCACATATCCTGTAAGTATTTAAATATCCAGAATATATAAAGAAATCCTACAACTCAACAATATAAAGACAAACAAATGAATTTTAAAATGGGCAAAAGACGTGAATAGATATTTTTCCAAAGAAGATATACAAATGGACAAAAAGCACATGAAAAGATGTTCGGCATCACCAGCTATTAAAAAAATGTAAATCAAAACTACAGTGACATATCATAAAACACACTAGAATGGCCACTATTAAAAAAAAAAAAAAAAAAAAAAAAACCCAGAAAACTACAAGCGTTGGAAAGGATGTGGAGAAATAGGAACACTCATTCATGGCTTGTGGGAATGAAAAATGGTGCAGCCGCTGTGGAAGACAGTTTGGCAGTTACTCAGGAAGCTAAATATAGAATTGTCACATAATCTGGCAATCCCACTACTAGGTATATACCCAGATGAATTGAAAGCAGGGATGAGAACAGACATTTGCAAACCTATATTCATAACGGCATTATTCACAATTGCCAAAAATGGAAGCAACCACTACACAGACTGGACTTTTCTCACTCGTGCACCTCTCTCAGCTTCCTCTACAAACAGGTTTGTCTGACAACCTGATATGACTAAAAATGAGAAAAGTGATATGTCGAAATTGAAGACAGAAATGCAAGAGAAAAATCCACAGCCTTCCAAAGGAACAATCAGAAAAGCAAGCGGGCAAATCGTAATGAGGCATACACTGTCAATATGCACCATACATTCCACAAACATTGCCTTCTTATTTTACTTCTTTTAGGTATTAACTTTGTAAGATGCAAGGAGGCTGGATCAAGTTTAAATGACTGTGCTGCCCCTTTTCACATCAAATAATAGAGAACTACTGACAAGGAAGGCTGCGTCTGCTTCTCCTACCTGCCTGTCTGGCTAGCAGGGAAGGAAAAGAACTTGTATATTGGTGAATAAAGAAGCTGGGTGGGATAAACAGTGAAATCTAGAGAGTAAAAGCAAAAGCTGGTCCCAAGGTGTCCTACAGGCTGTAAAATGCAGTTTAATCAGAGTGTCATTTTTTTTGTTGTTCAAACGATTTTAATTATTGGAATGCACACTTTTAAAATATGCAAATAAAGTTTTAAAATCTGTAAGAAAAAGAAAAGATGGAAGCAACCCAAATGTCCATCAACTGAGGATTGTACAAGCAAACTGAAGTAGATATATGATGGAATATTATCCAGCAGTGAGAAGGAATGAAGTCCTGATGCATGTGACAGCATGGATGAACCTGGAGGACATTATGTTGAGTGAAATAAGCCAGACACCAAAGAAGAAATATCGTATGATCTCACTATATGAACTAATTATAATATGCAAACTCAAAGAGTCAGTATCTAGAATACAGGTCACCAGAAGATAGAATAGGGGTAGAGTATGGGGTGCTGATGCTTAATTTGTCCAGAATTTATATTTAGGTTGATGATAAATGTTTGGTAATGGACAGAGGTGATGGTAACACATTACTGTAAGTATAATTAACAGTGCTGAATTATGTGTGTGAATGAGATTGAAAAGGGAAGTTTAAGATTGTGTATATTACCAGAAGGAAAAGCCAGAGAATAAAACATGGGACTGTATAACATAGTGAACCCTGTGGTAGACAATATCTGCAGTAAATAGAACAAAGATAAGAATGTTCTTTCATTACTATAACAAATGTACTAACTATTACAAGGTGTTAATAATAAGGGGGTATATGGGGGAAAATGTACCTAAAGCAAACTGCAGACTATAGTTAACAGTAATATTTTAATATTCTTTTAAATATAAATAAATTAATAGAGACAGAATTAGATGTTATATAGGGCCAGGAAAAGCTAAAGGGATTGAGATGTGACTGCTAAGGAGTACAGGTTTTTCTTTTTGGAGTAATGAAAATGTTCTAAAATTGATTATGGCGATGAATGCACAACTCTGTGATTATACTAAAAGCCAATGATTGTACACTTTGGATAGATTGTATGATATGGGAATATATCTCAATAAAACTTTTAAAAAGTACATTATTGGACATAAGAAAAACTGTAATATACCAATGTAAGCTTTATATCCATGTCAAATTTCTTGAACATGATAATTGCACTTAAGGTGATTACACAAGTGAATATTCTTGTTTATAGGTAATGTACATGGAAGTATTAGCTGTTCAAGGATTAGGATATGTGTACCCTACTTTCAAATGTTCAGAAAATAGATAGATGATAGACAGAATAATATAGAAAAGGTGGCAAATGTTAAAATTGGTGGATCTGGGCTGGGGGTATGGGGATATGTTGGAGTTCTCTGCATGGGGGTTTGTGTTATATTTGCAGCTGAAATTACTTCAAAATAAAAAGTTTAAAGAGAGAGAGAGACTTAAGAAACTCTAATCAAATGCATAGTATGGACCTTGTCTGGATCCTGATTTGAAAAATCCAATTGAAAAAAGACACTTACGATACAATCCAGGAAATGTGAATGCCGAATATTTGAAGATATTTAAGGCAACATTGTTATTAATATGCCATCTGAGATTTTTTTTTAAGATTATCTGGGTGGCCACATGTTGATAATTATTGCAGCAGAGGCACAGATACAATGGGTTTATTCTATTTTTGTTGGTTCGATTGAAGTTTTCCACAAAAGAATTTAACAGTTAGAAAAAGCAATAGTAGAAAACCCTAGATTTTATGACCTTCCTCCCAATTTTTTAGAGTTTTTATCCACAACTAATTGAGCAGTATTTTTTAAGTACCCTTTCTTAAGTCTTTCCAAAACACTCACCTTTGTTTCATCAAAATAACTCTTTTCCTTTTCATTTTACTGGAGTAGGTAATATTTAATTAAATTTCATAATCATTAAAACAAGGACAAGCCAAATAATCAAGTTTGGAAACAAATACAACCGACTTTTAGTAAGGAGTTTGACTATATTCCCATTTATTTCAACTAGAGGGAACAGAAGTGTGTGAGATAAATAGCCTATTAGCTGCAAGTATATAATAGATTGTAAACAATTAATATGCTGTAGGCATAGTTAATGTTTTATCAGAGAATAGAGAATGTTATTAGTCCTACACATTGATTAAATAGGGATTAGTTAAGAGAGCATCCACAGTGCTTATCTATAGAATTTTCTTTCTTATCAAGTCTTAAATTTATTAGGAGAGATTAAACAATAAGTGTTCAATTTCAGTTAAAAATAAAATATGTTTAAGACATAATATATAAAGAGCTTCTAAAGATCATTAAGAAAAAGACAATCTAGTAGAAAATGATCAAAAGACAAAACAAGTTATCCAAATGTCAAAAACCAAATGATATGTTGCTAAATTTCATTACTTATAAGAGAAATGCAAATTAAAACCAATTTGATACCACTACAGTTCCACCAGAATGGCTAAAAGAAAAGACGGATAATACTAACTATGATGTGAAGCAAATGAACTTCTCATACACTACTGGTGGGAATGTAAATTGATACAATCATGTCATAAAATTGTTTGATAGTATCTACTAAAGCTCATTATATGCATAAAATATGATCCAGCAATTCCATTCCTAGGCATAAACTAAAGAAATGCATTAATATGTTTTAGAATATTCTTAGTGTCAATAGTAGTCTTAAAATGAAAATTATTCAAATATCCACCAACAGTATAAACTGTAGTATAGTCACAAATGGAACACTATACAGTAATAGTAAAAAAAAAATGACTGCAAAAAATGGATAATCTCACAAACACAAGTCAAAGAAAGATCACAAAAAGAGAACACACTATATGACTTCATATATATTACGGTAAGAAAACAAGCAAAAGTAATCTACAGTGATCACTGTGACTAGAAGAGAGCATGAGCAAGGCTTCGGGGTGCTAGTATCATATAGTTTCTTGATCTGAGTGCTGGTTACACAGGTATATTCCATTTGTGAAAATTTATACTTAAATTAAAAAGTTTACTTTAAAAACAAAAAAAGTACATGAACCCAAAGAAAGAAGGAACAGGTATTATGTGTAATTCCAGCTAATACTGTGACCGCTCCTCTTTTATAAGAGTCTCATTAGGAGACCTATATGTATATTTCCTTAGCCAAAAGAAGGTAATAAGCTATTAAATGTAAAGATGGAAGATGGTGAAAGGCAAGTTCAAGAAAATATAGAAAAATAAAAATGCTCACTGGGATAATTCAATGGCTAAATCTTTAACCTTTTGTCTGCCTTGGAAACAAAGTATTTTGTGCTCAGGAAAGCCTTTATTTCAGTAATATTTGCAACTTTAGGATAGAAAAAAAAAAAGTGCACAAGTTGCTGAACTATATATGGAAGAATTACTTTTATCCTAATAATAAAAGTGCTGATAAATCTCAATCTCAACTGTACAAAGAATGCAGCACAGGAAGGGAAAAAAAGGTACCATAAAATCTTGTTCTTAGAATTATTAATAAACTCTTCAATAAAATGTACTGTAAATAGCTTCTGAATCAAACATTTAATTGGAAACATAGTGTATCCTTGTGAGAAACATTTACCTCAAAATTCGTAAGTGTAATATTTGTTAATAAGCTTAATATATATATATAAAAAAATACACTCCACCGTGTGATGAAAACAGCAATAGCTCTGAAGGAAAAAATTAATCTATAGTTAGCAAGAGAGAGGTTTTATGCCTTCTACCATATAGGCTATTTTTCAAGAAATGCTATGATACCAGCCTCTCTTGCAAGAAAATAATAAGCCGATGATTAAAATGAGTCATTTCTTTATTTTGAAAGATCCATTACATTATACAAGTACATGTATGCTTTCACTGAATAAATGACACAAAATGAAACTAACTTCCAATTCAGCAGTTTGACAAGTATGATGCTTTTTATTTTACCTGATAGAAAAAAAAAGCATTACCAATTTGTTTTTGTTTTTTTTAATCAAAATTATTATTTCTTACTAATAAGATGAAATCAGTAGATATAGGCTACTGAGCAAGAACAGAAGAGGGCCAAAGAAAGAATTTTGGAGGACATCAACATTTAAGGGATAGACAAAGGAAGAAGATCCAGTGAAGGGAGCCAAGGAGAAATAGTCAGAAAGGTAGGAAGAAAACCTAGGAATAGTATCATAGAAGCTAAGGGAGAAAAATGTTTCAAACAAGATGGCACTCTTTATAGTCAAATGTTGCACAGATATAAAATTAACAACATTCAAATTTCCACTGGGTTTGGAAATTAAAATCACTGGAACCTTCTCCAGGGGGACTTCAGTGGACCACTGCAGTAGGTGGAACAAGAGTGATGTAAAAAATGACTGGAAGGTAAGGAAGTGGAATAAAGACTATTTGTTACAGAAAAGTCGGTATAATAAAGGGAGTGTAGCAGTTTGATATTATTGATGAATTCATAATCATCAATATATGAAACTGATCAGAAATACTGATTATGTTTGTAAAGTGGTCTGGTCCTCTAGGCTAGTGATACCCTTAGATTGTATTGGATTCAGAAGTTTCACTTTTACGTAATTAAATAATGACTAGGGCTTTGATTGGACCAAGTCAGTAGGACATGGCAGAGGACAGAGTTTGGAGTTTTGATACTGGAGCCCTGGGAAGTAAACACACAGAGAAGTAGATATGTGAGGAAGGAAGGCTCCATTAGATACGCAGAGGCCCCAGGAACAGAGATGAGCCATCCACCTAATAGTTTACAGCTGGCCTTGTGGAGAAAGCAGAGCAGCTGAGCCCAGAGAGGAACAAGCCCCAGGAAGAAAGGAACCCAAGAAGCCTGAACCCTTGCAGATGTCGGCAGCCATCTTGCCCCAACACGTGGCAACAGACTTTGGCGAGGGAAATAACTTATGCTTTATAGCCTGGCAACCGTAAGCTTCTACCGCAAATAAATACCCTTGATAAGAGCCAACAGATTTCTAGTATTTTGCATCAGCACCCCTTTGGCTAATACAGAGAGGAAGAAGAGAATATTAACTAAAGGGGGGCACAAGATGTGAATTTGCATTCTCTGACTTTGCTAACACCACTCTCCTTCTCTGAAATGTACTTTATCTAAATTTTATCTATTTAAATCTCAGCTGAATTTAAACAAACCTTCCATGAATCCCCAAGCCCACAATAACCACTCACTGTAATTCAATTAGTTTAACTTAGTGAAGAAAAATGTAAGAGTTTAAAAACTAAGACACTAAGGAAAAGGCCCTCACATACTACCACTGAAACTTGTTTCAAAAACCACAATCTAGTAAAGTTGTTCAAGAATCAGATGGATTCTACCTATAAGCACACTGATACAGTCAAAAATTTCCAGTAAAGCCCCAAATTAAAATATTTTGCTACATTTCCAAAGGAGGCAGGTTAGTATAGGGAAAAGAGGGAAGACCCAGCAAACCCAGGAGAGAACATGGCCGTGAGACCCCACCCAGAAATCCCCTGCTACTAAGAAAGCCTGAAAGACCCCACCAAGACCCTGGCCATGAGATCCCATTTGGAACGCTTTCCGGGGTCAAGGGGAAGCCTCCAAACAAAAGGTCTCCCCATTGACCCGCTGAGAGCTAACAGGTGGGGCCAACCAATCAGAACAGCAAACAGCTGCCACCACCCCCCCCAACATCAGGAAGGGAAAGGAGGAAAGGTCTTAAGAGGACTCGCTGGAGGCCCCCCACTTGCGCATCTCATCCTGTAGCATGCCCTAACCCATGTCTCTGGTTGTGTACTTATCTCATTTCTAGTTTTCTTGTTTCTTAATAAACTCTACTCCCTTGCCTACTCTATGGCATGTCCTTAAATTATTTTATACTATATAGCCAAGAACCTAGAAGCCCAAAACCCAGAGTGTTCCCCTAACACAAATAAATCATTTATTTTAATTTTGGGTTTAGCAAACATGGTCTTTACATTGTAAATCCAAAGATCTTTATAAAATGGATTCTAATTTCTAGTAGGTATTATGTTTATTGTTAATTTTCTGTTTTCTCCCTTTTCCTAACATATACTTGGATAGTAAGCATGCCACAAGAGAAGGGATTTCTGCCTCCTTTAATCAATAATGTATCCCCATCACCCAGAAGAGAGCCTGGCATACAGCAGGCATCCAATGTTTAATGAGTGAATGAAATGCTATCAATTTGCAACTCCTAATAAAATAACATATCAAGACTTTTTGGTTTGCTGTCCTACATGTGAAGAGCTTGGAAGTCATCACTGCTGTCCTCACAGGAAAAAGGCTAAACAAACTGAAAATAAACAAATATTCTTAGACCCATAAGAAAATTGAGGTCACAGGGCAAACTACTGTCCCCAAAACCAGAAGCAAATGAATACAAAGAATAATAGTTCATTGGGAACAAAACTCACACTGGAGGCTGCAATTGGTATGAACACTTACAGGGTAATTGACTAATTGATGGATTCTGAGCCCATTAGCCTGAGAGATAAAACTCTGAGGGCCCCAGCCTCAGGGATTGCCCCACACCTCCAGAAGGCTCTACCAGGCCCCCAGGGTGAAGATCCTTGAAAAATCCTTTCATGCTTCCACAGCAGGGGGAGGGGAAAAGTAACCACTTTGAATACATTTTGAAATAGCGCCAGAATGTTCTGTTTTCCTTAATGAAGGACCGCCCTCAGGGAAGCTATTTTACTAGAGCCTAAGTAACTTGGATTTTACCAGAGACTAACCAGGCTGGGGAAGGGAAATACCCAACTCTAGCCCCCTCTAGCTTTCCTGTCTCAGCAAGGGGAGAAAAAAAAAGCTGAGAAGCACTTGTGAATGTTATAGTTCAGGGACACAGGAACATAGAACATTTCACCTTCCCCAACATATTACCATCACATCCGTAGAGCTCCTGAATAATATTTACCTCAGTTCCTTTTACCTGGTACATCATGTCCTGTTTTCAACAAAAAAATTACAAGGCATGCTAAAAGGCAAAAAACACAACCTAAGGAGACAAAACAAGCATCAGAAGCAGATGGCAGAGATTTTGGAGTCATCAGACTGGGAATTTATCTAAGACTGATATGCTAAGGTCTCTAACAGGAAAAGTAGACAACATGTAAGAACTGATGGATAATGTAAGAAGAGAGATGGAAACTCAAGAAAAAATGAAAAAAAAGCTACAAATCAAAACACTGTAACAGAAATGAAGACTGCCTTGGATGGGCTTTGATTGGCAGACTGAACACACCCAAGAAAATCATCGGTGAGATTGAAAATATGTCAACAAAAAGTTCCCAAATTGAAAATCAAAGGGAAAAAAGAATGAAAGGAAGTGGAACAGAATATCTACAACTGTGAAACAATTACAAAAAGTGTAACATAGGTATAATGGGAATACCAGAGGAGAAGAAAGGAACAGAAGAAATATTTGAAGTAATAATAACTGAGAATTTTAATGAAAGTCACTAAACCACAGATCCAGGAGACTCAGAGAACACCAAGCAGAATAAAAAATAAAAATAAATCTATACTTAGAAACATCATATTCAAAACTGCAGAAAATCAAAGAAAAAGAAAATCTTGAAAGAACACAGAGACAAAAAACACCTGACCTGCAGAACATGGATAAAAATTACATCAGACTTCTCTTCAGAAACCATGCAAGCTAAGAGAGATGGGAGTGAAAGAGTTAAAATGTTGAAAGTAAAGCCCACCAGCCAATAATTCTGTTTACAGGAAAATTATTCTTCAAAAGAGAAGAAGAAATACTTTCTCAGACAAACAATAATTGAGGGAATTTGTCACCAAGAGACCTGCCTTACAAAATGGTTAAAAGAAAAAGAAGTTATTCAAAGAGAAGGAAAATGAATCAATCAGAAACACAGATCTACATAAAGAAAAAAGAGTTTCAGAGAAAGAATAAATGAGGATAACATTATTTATTTTTCTTATTAATTGATCTAACAGATAATAGTTTATTCAAAATAGTAACAGCAACAATGTACAGGGTTATTATAGCTTATGGATAAGTGAGATGAATGGCAGCAATGATAAAAAGGGACAGAAGGGAGGAATTGGGAATACTTTGTTATAAGGTACCTGAACTACTCATGAAATCATATAGTGTTATTTAAAAGTAGACTTAGATTAGTTATAAGTGTACATTGCAAATACTCAGGCAACCACTAAATTTTTTTCAAAAAGAAGTATAATTGATATACTGAGATAAAAGAAAAATCAGATAAAATGCTCAATTAAAACCAGAAGTCAGTAAAAGAGTGGATCACAAAAAAAAAACCGAAAGAAACAAAGAACAAGGACACTGAAAATTAAACAGTTAAAATTATGGCAGAAATTAAACCAAATGTAACAATCACTTTAAATTTGAATGGTCTAAATATACCAATTAAAAGACAGATGCTGTCAGAGTAGATAAAATAGTAAGAACCAACTGTAAGCTGACTACAAGAAATCCATTTTAAACAGATTAAAAGTCAAAGGATAGAGAAAGACACACCATGCTAACACTGCTAATCAAAAGAAAGCTGGAGTAGCTATATAAATTTCAGACGGAGCAGACTTTTGAGCAAGGAAAATTATCATGGATAAAGAAGGGCACTACATAATGATAAAGGGGTCAATTTTCCAAGAGAAGACATAAAAATCCTTAACATGTACGCACCTAACAACAGATCATAAAAACAGGTGAGGTAAAAACGGAGGAAACTGCAAGAAGAAATTACAAATCCACTATTATAGTTGGATACTTAAAAACCCTTCTACTGGTAATTGACAGGTCCAGCCACAGAAAAGCAGTGGGACTGAACAGTACCTACTATCAATCAACTGGATCTAATTGACATTTATAGACTACCTCATCCAACAACAGCAGAAAAACACATACTCCTCTCAAGTTCACACAGAACATTCACCAAAAGAGCCCAAATTCTGGGCCATAAAATATTCCTCAACAAAATTAAAAGACTAAAAATCATACAATGTATGCTTGAATATCACAACGGAATTAAACTAGAAATAAAGATAGCTGGACAATTCCAAAATAAATGGAGATTAAACCACATGCAACTAAATACATGGATCAAAGAAGTAGTCCCAAGAGAAATTTTAAAAATATTTTGAACTAAATGAAAATTAAAATACAATTTATCAAAATGTATGGGGGGAATGGATGTGGCTCAAGCAGTTAAGCACCTGCTTCCCGCATGGGAGGTCCTGGGTTCGGCTCTCTGTGCCGTCTTAAAAAAAAGAAACAAGCAAAACAAACAAAAAAACAAACAAACTCAGGGGAGCCAATGTGGCTCAGCGGTTGAGCACCAGCTTCCCACATACAAGGTCCTGGATTCAATCCCAGGCCCCAGTACCTCAAAAAAATTAATAAAGTATGGGATTCAGTGAAAGCAGTACTTAGAGGGAAGTTTATAACATTGTATGCATATTAGAAAAGAAGATCTACAATCAATAATCTAAGCTTTCACCTTAGAAAACCAGAGGAGGAAAAACAGCAAATTAAATCTAAAGATCTAAAGTAAGCAGAAGAAATGAAACAATAAAAATCAGAGATGAAACTGGAAGCAGGAAATCGAAAGAGAAAAATCAACAAAACCAAAAGCTGATTCTTTGAAAAGATAAAAGAAAAACGGATAGACCTCTAGCTAGGCTAACTAAGAAAAAAAAAAGGAGAGAAGACAAATTACTAATATTAGGAAGAACCATCACCACTAATGCTGTGGACATCAAAAGGAAAATAAAGGAATACTATGAACAATTCTGTGTTCACAAATTTGTTGACTTAGATGAAATGGACCAATTTCCTGAAAGACATAATTCTACCAAAATTCACTAAAGGAGAAACAGATGGGTTGAATAGGTCGAGATCTATTAAAGAAATTAAATGAATAATTAAAAGCTTTCAAACAAAAAGCAACAGGCCCAGAGGGCTTCATTGGAGAATTCAACTTAACATTTAAGGAAAAAATAATACCAAAACACTACAAGAAGGGAATCTACAGACCAATATTGCTCATGAACATAGACGTATAAATCCTTGTGGTAGTCTAGCCGTATATTATTATACAAAATTTATATTCACCCTTGAAAGTGTGAAAGTGAGACAGGGATGGGGAGTGTATTAGTTAGCCAAAGCGGTGCTGATGCAAAGTACCAGAAATCTGTTGGCTTTTATAAAGAAATACGAAGGTAAGTTTAAAATATTCACAAATAAACAGAAACTAATAAAGTTCATTAAAAAAGAATCCAGGCTTTGCAAGAAGCACTAAAGGGAGACCAATAGCTGGAAAGAAAAGACAGGAGAGAGAGACTTGGAGGACAGTGTAGAAGGAAAGACTATCAGAAAGGATTACAATGGGTAAAATGACAGAGGAAAATAAGATATGACATATGAAAACCAAAGTATAAAATAGTGGAAGTGAATAATGCATTTCCAGTAATATCACTGCATATGAATGGATTAAACTCCAAATAAAGAGATATAGCCGAAAGAATGGATTAAAACACATGACCCATCCATATGCTGTCTACAAGAGATCCAGGAGTACAAAACGGCTGAAAGTGAAAGGTTGGAAAATAATACTCCATAAAAACAGTAGCCAAAAAAGAGCAGGGGTGGTATATTAGTCAGCCAAAGGGGTGCTGATGCAAAGTA
>JAQZBX010058628.1:0-17692 GCA_029593785.1 Cabassous unicinctus
GGCGCCGTGGGCTGATGCGGCAAGACCTCACAGCAAGGGGGAGATAAGCAGACACAGAGAAGACACACAGCGAATGGACACAGCAACACAAGCGGCAAGGGGGGGATAAATAAATAAAATAAATAAATCTTTAAAAAAAAAAATTAGTAGAAATAAATTCTAGCATATTGGTAATAATTCCAATTTCCAGTAATGGTTTAAAATACAGAGTTTCATATCAGAAATAAATAAGGACCAACAGTATGATATATACATAAAACAGAATGTTACAGAACATTGAAATAAATGGATCATAAAAAACATATCATAAAAATATGAGTACCAATTTTGTATCAGACAAAGTAAAATTCAAGGGTTAAAAAAACATAAAAAATAGTTATTATAAAATGGTAAAAGGCATAAGAATATATAAAATAATAAACATATTCTTAAAATGCGTGTTATAACTACTAAGAGAGAGATAAATCAATAATTATAGTTGGGGGCTTTAAAAATCTTCTTAGAAATTGATAAAGCAATCAAACAATATAAACAAAGACAAAAAAAGATTTCAATAGTACCATTAGCTTGACTAATAGGTCTAAGTAGGCATTTACACATTTTTGTTATTTTTTTAAGCACATATAGAACATTCACAAAAAAAGGTCCATGTGCAAAACCATAATGGATTTAGCAATCATATCCAAAGAATTAATATACAGATTATATTCTCTAACTACAATTCAATAAAATTCAAATTTAATAGCAAACGTGTAGTTAATAAAATCCCAAAAGGCTGAAAACTAAAAACTATACTAAACAAAACATAAAGCTGTGGAGCTTTGATTTTAAGAAGAAAGCATTAGAGAAATAATGAAATATTTAGAATAGAGTTACAACTAAAGCAGTACATATCAAATTGTATGGGGCAGAGCTAAAACAGTGCCTAGAAGGAAAATTATAGTGCTTTTAAGAAATCATTCTTTAAAAAGATTAATAAGAAGGATAAATGTCTTAGAAGATAAATCAATATAAAACTACAAATAAAAATATAAAGTGAAAAGAGGAAATAACTAGACAAAATGAATATCTAAAATTTAATTTGAAATTATGGACATCTATTTTCAAATAATTATTATATCCCAGACAAAATGGATACATTTATAGAAAAACAGTAAATTCAAAATTAGTGCAATGATAAATAGAAAATTATTTTCTATTAGATTTTATTAATGAATTAGATTTTCCAATTAATTTCTATTGTATTTTTGAGGAATTCAACAAACTCATTCTAAAAATTATATAGAATAATTAAGGCTCATGAACAGTTAATTTTGAAAATAAAATCATATTGAATGAATAAAGAATGACTGACTATAGAGAACCACCTTGACTTAAAGATTGACCTTGAAGACAGGATAAAAATGGTGCCATATATGACGGTGGTAGGGCCTAAACCAAAAATAAAGAAAATTTTAGTGATTTTGTTTGAGTTCAACTGAGAAAACAATTTGCCCTTGCTTTTACCTGAGTGAATACAAAGGCCGACAAGGTCAGGTGCAGGCATTTCAAATGATACTGGAAAAGATACTATCATTTGAGTTGTTGTGAAAATATAACTAGGTGACCAGACAAAGCCTAGGCCAGGTGGGCTTGAAGCCAAAGACCATAAAACAGTCAAATGATTTCTCAACAGTCAATCCACACAGCCTTTCTATACAAAATAATTCTTATCAAGGGCACCATACAGTCTTCAGTTATTTGAAAACCTGCCAACCTCTAAATTTTAAATACAGTCATATAATCTGCCATACTTTAAGTGACAGAGTCAGCAATACTTGGATGAAAATCTAAATGCTTAAGGAAATGGCATTTTTGATTCAGAAGAAGTAGAAACAAATTTTTCACTCAAGTCCAGCTGTATGTTATTTTTTGGGATTAGAATTGCTACTTTAAAAAGAAATGTGTTCTTATAGTATCACAATATAAAAGGTACCTGGGAAAAATTATTTAAGAACACCTCTAAAAGAATTTCATTCAATGAACATATTAGCAAAATACTAAAATAAGACAAGCATAAATAGCAGCAGGACCATCCATTACCAAGCATTATAAAATGCCAGAAAAATCAACTCATAAGCCTAGACTTAATTTGCAATATGTATAATGAAGAGAAAATTATATCAATAGAGAAGATATTGATGACAACGTTTCCTTTCTTTCCATATGCCTTCATTCAACTCAGAATTTAGCAAACACTGCATCCATTACTAGAAAAATGAATAATGGGTGTTTAAAGAGCTACTTTTGACACATAAAACAGAGTAAAGGAAGAGTGTAGGCAATTTCCAATGTTTGGCTCAGAACATTCTTCTTCTGTTTATTCCAATGTCGTCTTTCATTTTGGAATTAAAAAAAAAAAAGCTGCACATATTGCGTATGGTACTTAGCCAATTGTGGTGGTATTACAGATGGCATTTGCTAATCGAAGATGTGAAGTTTTAATTAGTGAAGATACGTTATTCTCTCTTATGAAGTAGTCTGTAATAGGAGGGTTCTCATGCTGTTCTCCCTGCTTCCAATCCTTTCTCCTTATAGGCTATTATCCACGTAGTAGCCAAAGTGATTACCAGAAAACAAAATCAGATCAAGTCCCTCCAATATCTTCCCATCGTACTCAGAATAAAAGCTAAAGTCTCACCACAGTCTGCAAGGTCCTATTATATCAGTTATCAATTGTTGCATAACAGATACCCCCCAAAACATGTTGACTTGAAACAACAATAATCATTTACTATCTCTCACAGTTTCTGTGAGCCAGGGAATTGAGAGTGGCTTAGGTAGGTAAAGCTGGCACAGCATCTCTCATGAATTGCAGTGAAGAGGTCAACAAGGGCTGCAGTCATCTGAAGCTCACTCATATGGCTGGCAAGTTAGTGCTGGCTATTGGCAAGTAGATTTAGGTCCTTGCCACACAGACCTCTCCTGAGGGCTGCTTGAGTGTCCTCACAACAGGACAGCTGGCTTCCCCTAGAGCAAGTGATTCAGCAGGGAGCAAGACAGAACCCTCAACGCATTTTATGACCTAGCTTCAGAAGTCACACACTGTTGTTTTCAGAATATCTGTTGGTTACAAGGGTCCTCTATTCAACGTGGGAAGGGACTACACAAGGGTGCGTTTCTATCAAATCACTAAAAAAAATTTTAAAATACATTTAGCTCTGTACAATTTCCATTTGGGGTGATGGAAAAGTTTTGATAATGGATGGTGGTGATGGTAGCACAACATTGTGAATCTAATTGGTAGCACTGGAATATACATTTTAATGTGGTTAAAAGAGAAATTTTAGGTTGTATATATGTTATTTGAATAAAAATTGTAAATCCATAGTCTGTACAACACAGTGAACCCTAATGTAAACCATACTATAGTTAATAGCACAATTATAAAAACGTGCCTTCATCGATTGTAACAAATGTACCACATTAATGCAAAGTGTTAATCATAGGGCGGTATCTGGGAACTCTGTATTTTATGTATGATTTTTCTGTAAGCCTCCAACTTCTTAAATAAATAGATAGATAGATAGATAGATAGATAAATAAATAAATAAATAAATAAATAAATCCTAGCTTAGGATAAGGAAAATCAAGTACAAGTCTATATGGGAGATGTAGTAGAATGAGAAAGATTATTTATTGATTTCAGTCTATGATTATTTCTCCTTTACATAGGAACAGGACTTCTAGTTTCAGTGAATTATTTAAATAGATTTAAGAAATCATTAACAATGTAACAATCAGAAAATTAGAAAATTCGGTATTATGCACAATATTTTGTGGAACATAAAAGATATTCGTTTAATTCTTCCATAAATTCCCTATGACATTGTCAATCGTTTTTACAATTATGGTGAAGAAAAGATCAAGCAGAAATAAGGGCTTCTATGGAAAGCCCAAGGGGACTGAGAAGACACCACCTGCATTATTAGCGGAGATTTGTTGTTTGAAGTTACAACATTTGTCTCCTCTGCTTAAATCTTCTGCTGGTCTCGAGTTTTATGTAGGAAAGTTTATTCTGAGTGGTCTAAGTCATTTTGCATCAGTCCAAAAGGAAAAGTTCCCTGAAGAAATGCTGAAATTACATAGTGTGCTCTTTTCATCTCTAATAGAGAATTTAAAATATTGAGTAGTTGAAGTAATTACATTTTTGTCTGCTGTTCTTATCCTCATTTTAGTCTGAAGAGCATTTGAAATGATCTTGAGCATAATACTACCTTTGGGAGAAAACTAAATGGGATGTTTGGAAACCTCTGCTCAGTTTACAAAATATTAGGTTACATAGTCATGTGTTTCCATTGCTCGAGTCTCTTGACTTAAAAAAAAAAAAATTCTGATTTTCTTGAAAGAGCTTTTAGCCTCATCATCTTCAAGTTAAATCCTCCTTTGGCAAAACGATAGCAAGGCCTGACCACCACCACCCTCCACTTCAACTTCCTCCACTTCTGCCAGGGCCCTGAAGCTGACAGGGCACAGTCACCTCTGGCCACCTCTGTGCCAACCCTGGCTGGACCAGAAGAGGCGGAAGGGCCACATAGGGCTCCTTTACTCTTCAACATCTCACCTGTCCCTCTGGGCAGAGATGGATTCTACCTCTAACCCTTCCAGACCCAGGCGGTGGGGCCAGGGCAAAAGCTTTGAAAACTGGTTGAGGGGAGGTATAGGATACAAGGTGGGCTCTGGGGCTACACATTCTGATAAGAGGCAACCTATAAAGGTTTTCAAGCAGAATGATCACAGAGAGGAGGGCCCCGTGCTCCCACTCCCGTCCTGAGCTCCAGTCCTCCGAGTAGCCCTGGACTTGAGATCCTTCATGAGAATCTTTGTTCTAGTGACACGCTGGTAACGGTGAGATGTGTCATAGCTCTCACTGTGTTGGGAGGCAAGTTCAGCTTATAGAGCACAGATGTCCTAACTCGTAAGACACAATCTGATGTAGTCTAAAAGCGAATACCCAACTGACCTCCTCCGGTTGTCTTAAAGGCAGCTGGACTGCTTCTCTTTAACCATCAGTTTATCTAGTACAAAAAATAGAAATTGATTTAGATTCCCCTTAGAAAACCTAAATGAGGAAAACAAATATGCAAAAAATTCATATGGTGCCTTCCAGACTCAAGTAAAAGGATAATTGGCTACTATTTGTTTTTCAATGTCAGTACCCTACTTCTTGAGCTCAGCTAATTACAGTTAATCCTTTTTTTTCCTCTCAGATGACAAACTGTGAATTACTTTTAAAGCAGCAAATCATAATATTTATGTAATTAAACTGGGAATAAGAAATACCAGAAATTCAGTCACAAAATTAAGGTACCTAATTTTTTTTTCCCCTCAGATGTTAAACTTTGAATTATTTTTAAAGCAGGAACTCATAATATTTATGTAATTAAAGTGTTTCAATCACCATTTACGTATAGACCAAATTAAAGGAGTGTATGCATAATTTATTAACCTGTGCATTTAAAATATGCTGTGGTATAAATTTTTAACATAATATATATTTTAATGTTCACATGCAATTTAGGATTTTCATGAAGTTAAAACTTTGGTCAGTTCTCATCATCATCTATAAGAATAAGTAAAGTGGACAGCTGGGTTCCAACTTCAGCTCTATCACTTACTAGCTATGGTTGAATTACTTAATCCTCTTTGTGCCTTAGTTTCTTTTTCTGTCAAACAAGGGTATTAGCAGTATCTATATTACTAGAATGTTGTGAAAATTAAATGAAACAATCCATATCACTTCTTAAAAGTTAGTTTTACCTAATTGTTTTATGTTACTTGGAGACCTTATTTGAATGAGTAAGAACAATTTCACATTACTAATGCAAAAGTGAACTTCACGTTAAGACCATTTTTCCCCCACTGGCTTAAAAGCATCAAGAATTGAGGGAATTAAGTGGATGATTGCCCCTTCTTCCTAAAATAAACCAAACAAACAACACCTCTGACTTAAGATCTTGTAAAAGTGACAACCCTCTGCTCCTTACAGCCTTGTGGGAAATATCTGAATCATGAAATAGAAGATAAGAAACCAAGAGCTCAGACTTTGTAATCAATAGATCTGAGTTTTGAGTCACTGTCTCTTAATAGTTGATTGACTTTGATGCAATTTCATTAAATTCCAAATATGGTAATAAATTAGTGCAGGACATTTGCCAAGCAGTATATAGTAGTTGCTATGGAGCCAGAGATTCTACTCTGGGGGAAAGAGAAGCTAGAATCCATGCTAGGTATGCCCAGAGATGAAATGGTTCAAGGTGATGTTGTTCCTTTTTGAGTTTGCTGCAGTAATTTAGAGAGGGATTAATCTTAAGTAGATTGCTCCCAGTAAAAGACTGCTAGCTTGTTCACAACAAAATCAAAGCTTATCTTAAAAAACATGCCATCTGTTTAGGTATTTCTCAAATGCATAACATAATCATGAATGTGCAATCCATGGAGACATCCTTAAACAGTTCTTTCAGTGAACCAAATTTGGCATGTGTAACAATTAGTGAGCTCATACAATATTTGTCCTTTTGTGTCTGGCTTATTTCACTCAACATGGCATCTTCAGGGTTCATCCATGTTGTCACATGTATCAGGACTTCATTCCTTTTTATGGCTGAATAATATTCCATTGTGTATATATACCACATTTTATTTATTCATTCTTTGGTTGATGGACACATGGGTTGATTTCAGCTTCTGGCAATTGTGAGTAATGCTGCTGTGAACATCGGTGTGTAAATATCTGCTGCGTTATATGGTAGTTTTATACTTAGCTTCCTAAAGAACTGCTAAACTGTCTTCCACAATGGCTGCACCATTTTACATTGCCACCAGCAATGAATGACTGTTCCATTTCTCTGTATCCTTTCTAACACTTGTTATTTTCCATTTTTAAAAAATAGCAGTCATTCTAAGGTATGAAATGGTATATCATTGTGGTTTTGATTTGCAATTCCCTGATGGCTAATAATGTTGAGCATCTTTTCATGTGCTTCCTGGTTATTTGTATATCTTCTTTGAGTTGTCTTTTTGTTATTAAGCTGAAGGATTTCTTTGTATATGCTGGATATTAATCCTTTATTGGATATGTGGTTTCCAAATATTTTCTCCCATTTTAGGTTTTCTTTTTGCTTTCATGATGAAGTCCTTTGAGGAACACAAGTTTGTTTTTTTTATTTGATGAGGTCCCATTTATCTATTTTTTTCTTTTGTTGCCTATGCTTTGGGTGTAAAGTCTAAGAACTGTAACATAACACAAGATCTTGAAGATACTTCCGTATGTTTTCTTCTAGGAGTTTGATGGTCTGGCTCTTATACTTTGGTCTTGATCCATTTTGAGTTGATTTTAATATATGGTGTGGGGTAGAGGTTCTCCTCCTTCTTCTTCTTCTTTTATATTTTTGCAAATGGAGATCAGTTTTACCAGTACCTTTGTCGAACAGACTGTTCGTTCCCAAATGAGCAGTATTTGCTACCTTGTCAAAATCAGTTGGCCATAAATGTAAGGGTTGATATCTGAGCTCTCAAATCTATTCCATTGGTCTGTATGTCTATCCTTGTGACAGTGCCATGATGTTTTTTTAAGCGAGAATTTGTTTATTGAGCAATAATGTTAGTACTTTTTAAAGTATTCACTTATGGGTTTTCTTCATCACTGCCCCATCAATGGACATAACGGAAAATATTGCACAGAACTCAAGAATGGAAATAATAATTAACAAAATATCTAAGCAACAAGTATATGCTTTACATTTTAAAAACAAATCCAAACAAACAAAATAATTTGAATTGCTCCTCTGATTTGAAAGTCTTAAAATGTTATCTCACGTTTTATTTGCGATTTATTTTTGCAAATTGATACTGTGTACAAAGAATGCAAATGGCCAGTAAAACTATTGTCTTAAAATTGTTGGCTTTAAGTAACAGAGATATAATTTAATTCACATCAGAGCTTACTAAAATGGCAATAGTACAATCATATGAGTTTCTCTAGTGCCCAAAATCTGTTCTTGTTCTCTCTTGGCTAAGAATTAGAAAACGAGGAAGCCTTTTAAAGCTGCCACAATTTCCTGGAATGCTTTGACAAAGTTCTCATATTTCCTCTCTCTTGCTTACCTTGATAACACTGGGATAAACAGAAAATGAAGAAACTTCAGTCAAGAGTAACTTAAAAAATAGCTAATTCTGGACCTGAAAGTTTTGGTGCAGTTGATGAGCATTCAGTTATGGATTCTGAGAAGACAAGCAGTTTTCCAAAATTAGGCCCCAAATCCTACATTTAAAAATTGCCAAGAATGAGTTGAACATGAAAATTTACCTGTTCCTAGAAGGCTATATACAAGAACACAATGGAAGCTAAAACACTACATATAGTTTAGAATGCATTCTCACTGAGCAAGTTTATGGAATTATAGACTGATGCCCTTTTCTAAATCTCCACTTGATGTTTAAAATTTTATAAGTGATTTATTCTGTCACCATTATTAAGCCAATTCAGTTAACTACATTCAATAGGAATCACTTCAGAAATGCTTTGATAAAGGACAATAACAGAAACTATAAATATAAAAGCAACTAGTCTTTGCAAAGCTTATCTCCAAACTTAAAATGTATGTTATCTATCAATTCTTCTTAAAAGAGAAGACATCCTGCATTCTCGTCATCCTATCTTATTCAAGTTTAGCATTAAGACACAAATTTTAATGATTGCATTGTTGCTAAATATTGTCAATATTTCTCACCATTATACTCGCCAGTTAGACTATACCTTATAATATTAAAATAATGAATATTTTAATGCTTATAATATTAAAATAATAAAAAAAATAGTGTTCTTTAATTAAGGTCTTCTACCTTACCTTAAGTGAAATATAAAGCCAGTTAGTTTTATTTATTTGCTGGAGTTGGCTTAAAATCCATTTATCGAATAAGAAATAGTATTCCTAGTTTGTAAAAAATGTTTCACAACAATGCAAGGTATTGGTGATGGGGTGATGTATAGGAGCCCTGTATGATGATATGCATGTTTGTTTTGTAAGTTCACAGCATTTACTATACACTTATTGTTTATGTATGTTCATGTATGAATGTATGCTTCAATAAATTTTTATTTAAAAAAAAAACAATGAATTTGAAAATGGGCCAGAAATGGGGATTTTAAGACTAAGAGCTCCAGCGATGTGTTGAGATACATCCCCAAGGAGGGTGCAACAGACTTCAAGCTGCATAAGTATAAGGTGTCAGTTTTCTTAAACCTGCTTCAAACTTTGACTTTATATCCCCAAAGTGCTAAAAAAAGGAAAAATAAAACCCATGGAAAATAAGAAAAGAAAAAAAATAGTGAACTATCTTAAGTTTTACCCAGAATACATATATATTCTGATCTAGTCCTACTATCTAAAAATAACATTTCATTATTTTAGCATAGTTTATAGCATTTTTCTTGGAATAGTATTATTGTTGCACCTCAGAAAAAATTCAATCACTGAACTGCAGAAATTATGATGAACTATTAACCTTTTGTAGGAGGACAGAATTCTTTAAGAAAACATAAAATAACTTGAATAACAATTACCAGTGCTGAAAAAGCCATTAAAATTGAAGAATAATAAATATGCTATATTTCACCCATTAAAATGCAAAATGGGCTGGTGAAATTTCCAAATGGAATATGTTAAATAATAAGAACTGAAACACTGGTAACATTTCATTTTCTTTCCCACATGAACATTTTTCAGGAAGAAAACAGTGACATACAGTCTCACAGAATTTGAAAAGTACAGAATTTGAAAGAAGTACAACACATCTCCCTTGTAGAGTCAACCTCAGTTGAAGTGTAGAGCAAGGTGGGCAGATGTATAGTTGTATACGGAGTTGTATGAAGGAGTGAAGTATGTCCAGATTAGCAAGTAGTTCTCCTGAGCAGACTTGCTTACATTACCTGGAGCAACTACCAGAAGCCATTAAGAAGATTACAAAGTGCATGTAAAGTATCAAAAAGCTGTAATACCCGTGGACTCTTGAAGTCTTTGACATACTTCTTGTACTCAGCTACAATCACAAATTGCTAACATGCCTCCCTTACAACTATTGGAATATCGTTGAAGATGCTCATAAATAAATCGATGAAAACACACTCCAAGTTCCATCAAAACTGTATCCACTTGAAAGAAAGCTAGAGAATAATCTGGGGACTAAATAAGCTAGTGAACCCAGAGGTGGGTGAGGATTGTGGTTAATAATACAAATACACGAATGTCCTTCTATGAACTAGAACAAATGTACATCACTATTGCAAGGTGGTAAGAATGTGGAGAAGCATGGGAAAAATACAATTAATGTAACCTATGGACTATAGTTAACAGCAATACAGTAGTATTCTTGCATCAATGCCAAAGATGTACTGTGTTAATAATGGGAGGTATGGAAAAAATATACCAAATGTATACTATAGACCATAGTTAGTGGTAACAGTCTGATGATATTCTCTCATAATCTGTAACAAATGTTCCACAATGGTGTGTATTGGTGAAGGGGTGTCGTGTGGGAATTCCACACATGTGCGTGATAATTTTTTTAAGTTCACAACTTCTCTAATAAAAAAATATTTTTAAAACATGGAATAAAGGCAGTATAAGAAAACAAAACAAAACAAAGCACAAAAATGCTGTATCCAATTCTTTTCATCCATGGAACTTTTTTTCTGCTGCAATATATATTTAATATTTTATTATAAAAAATGTTAAACATATTTTTTAAACAAATCAGTTGATACATATTAATAAAGCATAAATTCATCCAAAGTGTACAGTCAATAGTATTCTGTAAAATCACATAGTTATATATTCATCACTTCAATCATTTTTAGAGGATTTTCATTACTCCAGTAATAATAATAATACTGAAAAACAAAAACCAACCAAACAAAAAAACCTCATTACCTCTCAATCTCTCTATGCTTTCCCTTCCATACATAGCTGCTATTCTGCTTCCTTCTCTCTAGTTAGTGTTTATATTTTGTAAAAACAGTTTTATATATGTATAATCACTCATATTCGTATTTTACATGAAGTTTCACAATGTTATATAGTCCCATGTCACATTGTTAAGCTTTTCTTCTAGTAATATAAATGTCTTTAGGCTTTCTCTTTCAACCACTGTCATGCCCGTATAATAACTCTGCTAGTCACAAACACAATGATGGGCTCTCACCATTTCCATTCATTTCCAAAGATTTACAAACAACTTTTAACCAGTTCTGCACAGTTTAACCATCAGCTTTCCATTCTCTACCCTCATTCTATTTCTGGTGACCTATATTCTAATTATTAATTCCATGAGTTTACATTATATATTTAGTTCATAATAGTGCAATCATACAGTATTTGTCCACTTGTGTCTGGCTTGCTTCACTCAACATGTCTTCCATGTTCATCCATGTTGTCATATGCTTCATGAATTCATTTCTTCTTACCACTGCATAATATTGCATGATGTGTATATACCACAATTTGTTTATCCATTCATCATTTAATGGACACCTGGGTTGTTTCCAACTTTTGGCAATCGTGAATAATGCCACTATGAACATCGGTGTGCAGATGTCTGTTCATGTCACTGCTCTCAGTTCTTCTGGGTATATATGTAGCAAAGGTATTGCCAGGTTACATGACAAGTCTATATTCAGTTTCCTTAGAAACTGCCACAGTGACTGTACCATTCTACATTCCCACCAACAGTAAATAAGCATTTCTATGTCTCGACATTCTCTCCAACATTTACAGTTTTCTGACTTTTTAATAGTGGCCAGTCTAACAGGTATGAAATTATATCTCATTGTAGTTTTGATTTGTATTTCCCTAATCACTTGTGACATTGAACGTTTTTCATGTGTTTCTTCTCCGTTTGTATTTCTTCTTTGGACAATTGTTTTTTCAAATCAAGTGCCCATTTTTTAATAGGGTGGTTTGTCTTTTTATTTTGAGTTGTATGATCTCTTTATATATCATGAATATTAAACCTTTATCGTATATGTGATTGCCAAATATTATCTCCCATTAAGTCGGCTACCTTTTCACTCTTTTCACAAAGTCCTTTGAGATGTAAAAGTGTTTAATTCTGAGTAGGTCCCATTTATCTATGTTTATTTTGTTGCTTATGCTTTGGGTGTAAGTTTTAAGAAACTACTGCCTACCACAAGATCTTGAAGATGTGTGCCTACATTTACTTCTAAAGGACCTAGCTTTTATATTTAGGTCCTTAATCCATTCTGAGTTAAATTTTGTATAAGTTGTGAGATAAGGGTCTTCTTTCTTTCTTTTGGATATGGCTATCCAGTTCTCCCAGCACCATTTGTTGAATAGACTGTTCTGGCCCAGCTAAGTGGGCCTTGTCAAAAAATCACTTAACTGTAGATGTGAGGGTCAATTTCTGAGTTCTCAATCCTGTTCCATTGGTCAATCTGTCTTTATACCAGTACCATGCTGTTTTTTATCACTGTGGCTAAGTAACATGCTTTAAAGTCAGGAGGTGAGAGTTCTCCAACTTCATTCTTATTTTTTAAGATATTTTTGGCTATTTGGGGCCTCTTACCCTTCCAAATAAATTTGATTATTGGCTTTTCCATTTCTGCAAAAATGGCTATTGGGATTTTTATTGGGATTGCGTTGAATCTATAAGTCAGTTTGGGTAGAATTGACATCTTAACAATATTTAGTCTTCCAATCCATGAACACAGAAGGTCCTTCCATATATTTAAATCTTCTTCAGTTCCTTTTAGCAATGTTTTGTAGTTTTCTGAATACAGGTCTTTATGTCCTTGGTTAAGTTTATTCCTAAGTATTTGATTGTTTCAGTCGCTATTATAAATGGATTTTTTCCCCCTGATTTCCTCCTCAGATTGCACATCAGTAGTGCATAGAAACACAACTGACTTTTGCATATTAATCTTGTATTCTGCCACTTTGCTGAACTAGTCTATTACTTCTAGTAGCTTTGTTTTGATTTTTCAGGATTTTCTAAATACAGGATCATATCACCAGTGAATAGTGAAAGTTTTACTTCTTCCTTTTCTATTTGAGTGCCTTTTATTTCTTTATCTAGCCTAAATGCTCTAGCTAGAACTTCTAGCACAAAATTGAATAACAATGGTGATATTTGCTGAATTCCAATTTAATCTTCATTTGTTCAATTATTTCTTTCTTCTTCTGAAGGCATTTAGATTACTTAGGAGAAAGCTTGTTAGTGGCGTAAGGTGATCATTAAACTGCTTGTCAAAAGATGAAGAATACTATTGACCAGTTACACAGCATCCAAAAATAGAGATTTACATTTCTAGAATCTGAAAGAGGAATTCAGCAAGTCATGTTTCCAATGTATAATCAATATGCTCAATACATTAAAATTCCACAAACATGATAAAAATTCTAAAGGTATCCTTGGTAAATCAGAAGGATTAGAGAGACTATGACATCTTTCAAAGGCTTGTTTGGTTTACTGTAAAAGATTAACCACCACTTCTTGGGATAGGAAAGTTTCCCCATGAATCATATGTATTGGTACTTGGTCCCAGTGGTAAGTTGGTACCTTGTCTAATTCTTTCTTTCAAATCTTGAATATTTGCTGTGCCAGTGGATCTTTTTTGATAGTTTTTGAATCATAATAGTATTGTCAGATCAGAGCACTTCTGCTTTTCAAATAACAAGTCTCCACCTCAATATAGTTCTCCAAATAGGAAATGAAAATGGCTTTGATAAGCTTAGACAAGAAAGTCTGGTTATCAGTACTTCCATTAAGTTGCTGGAAAGATTGGTGATTCTTGTATACAGATCATAGAGATTTTTGAGGTACTGCTCTGCATTAGACTTCCTACATTCTTCTAATTGGTCTGTCACAAAACTTGGTAGCTTGATTTCAAATACATTTTGAATAGCTTAGCCAGTACTGTTTCTGGATTATTAAAGATATCTCTACCTTGTTTGTTCACCCATTGACAGAGTACTGCTGCATCTTCAAATACATCATTTCTCAAGAAAGCACCCTGCTGGCACTGCTTTATATAAACATCAACACAATGGGAATAACACTTAAAATGAAGAAAAACGGCTGCTACTTCTTTTATTCTAGAAATTTCACCTCTTCTTTGAGAACTGCTAAGCTGAATCAGTTGGCCTTCTAAATCATGGTACTTACTTGCAATCTTGGATTTCACTTCTGAAAATTTATCAAAAGTTAACTCCTGCACAATTAGGTGCAACTTTTGGATGATGTCTGCTGCCTCCTTTATCTTTGCAGAAATTGTAAAAACATCAGATTTCAGTTCTCCATCTAGAAACTCATTAATATATTTCATCAGTTTTTGAGCCACCACTGCCTATTGTCTGGGGGTGTTTACCTCCTCCAACTGGTCTCTAAGGTGACAGACCTTGATTGCTACATAACTGATGTGCTTATCTAGTTCTTGGAAATGTTGGAAGGCAAACTGATTTCTTTTCTGGAGCTCCTGTACCTTCTTGGCAAATTTCATGGCTTCTTTCTACATTGGTGTTCTGGTTTCTCTACTTTCCTTTGAATCCTTTTGTCCATTATCTGAAGTTCTTGAATATGATTTACAAATTCTTCCAATAATGTTTCTGGATCAAGAACTTCTGCAACCCCTCTTGAACTTTCCTTGGGAGTTCTCCATACAAGCCCTTCAATATACCATTTGCCACAAAAGGCTCCTTGAAGAGCTCAGCCAGCATAGCCATCTGGTCGGCTGAGAGGCTCACCTCACACTGAAACCGACCCCTTTTCACATGCTGCATCTCAGCAGCGGCCTGCACAGGTCCCAGCTTGGCTCCCCCACTTCCTACAGAGCCCAAGTGGGGCTGGAAAACAGCCATATAAGGAAGACTCAGGTGCCTGAGATCTGCCACTCGGCTGTTTTGATTACTGTGGCTTTGTAGTACGTTTTAAGATCAGGAAGTAAGAGTCCTCCAGCTTCGTTCTTCTTTTTCAAGATGTCTTTAGCTATTCAAGGCCCCTTACTGTTCTATATAAATTTGATAATTGGCTTTTCCTTTTCTGCAAAGAAGGTTTTTGGAATTTTTATCAGAATTGCATTGAATCTGTAAATCCATTCGGGTTGAATTGACATCATAACAGTATTTAGTCTTCTAATCCTTGAACATGGGATATCTTTGCATTTATTTAGGTCTTCTTTAACTTATTTTAGCAATATTTTGTAGTTTTCTGTGTACAAGTCCTTTACATTCTTGGTTAGATTTAGTCTTAGATATTTGATTCTTTTACTTGCTATTGTGAATGGAGTTGTTTTTGTTTGTTTCTTTGTTTTTTTTAAATTTCTTCTTCTGACTGTTCATTGTTTGTGTATAGAAAGACTACTGATTTGGAGGTGTAAATCTTACAGCCTGCCATTGCTGATTTCATTTATTAGCTCTAGGAGCTTTGTTATGAATTTTTCAGGATTTTCAGTATATATATAGGATCATAGCATCTGCAAATAGGAAAAGTTTCTATTATTACTTTCCAATTTGGATGCCTTTTATTTATTTTTCTTTCCTAATTGCTCTAACAAATGTTGAATTCAAAAGTAGTGACAGTGGGCATCCTTATCTTGTACCTGATCTTAGAGGGAAAGATTTCAGTCTTTCACCATGAAGTAGGATGTTGGCTAGGGGCTTTTCATACATGCCTTTTATTATGTCAAGGAAGTTTCCTTCTATTCCTAATGTTCTGTTTTTTATCAAGAAAGTGTGCAGTATTTTGTCAAATGCCTTTTCTGCATGGATTGAGATGATCATGAGTTTTTTTCCCCTGCATTCTGTTAATGTGGCATATTATATTAATTGATTTTCTTATTTTGAACCACACTTGCCTGCCAGGGATAAATCCAAATTAATCACTGTGTACAATTCTTTTAATATGCTGTTGGATTTGGTTTGTTAGTAGTTTGTTGAGGATTTTTAGATCTATATTTGTAAGAGATACTGTTCTGTAGTTTACTTTTCTTGTGGAATCTTTATCTGGCTTTGATATGAAGGTGATGTTGACTTCATAGAATGAGTTAGTGAGTGCTCCCTCCTTCTCAATTTTTTAGAAGTGTTTGTGCAGAATTCAATTAAGTCTTCTTAGAATGTTCTGTAGAATTCCCCTGTAAAGCCATCTGGTTCTGGACCTTTCTTTGTTGGGAGGTTTCTGACCAATGATTCAATCTCTTTATTAGCAGTTGCTTTGTTGAGATCTTCTATTTCTTCCTGAGTCAGTGAAAGTATGTTGTGTGTTTCCAAGAATTTGTTCATTTCAACCAGGTTATCTAATTTTTTTAGCATATAGTTGTTCATAGTATCCACTTACAGTCCTTTTCATTTCAGCAAGGTCAGTAGTAATAGCTCCCTTTATATTTCTGACATTCATTATTCATATCATTTTTCTTTGTCAGTCTAGTTAAAGGTTTGTTGATTTTGTCCCCACCATTTTTTTGTACTTGTTATCACTTACATCTTTGTACATTGGCTATCCAAAAACCTAGAATTATTATTACTTTTTATACATTTGCATTTTAGCACCTATAGGAAGTAAAAGTGGAATTACATACCAAACAATTCAATGCAATAATACTGCCATTTATAATTACCCAAATTGTTACCTTTACCACAGGTCTTTATTTATGCTGCTTTGAACTACTGTCCTTTCACTTGAGCCTGAAGAACTCCCTTTAGCATTGCTCATAAGGCAGGTCTACTGGTGATGAACTCCCTCAGCTTTTGTTTATCTGAGAATGTCTTAATCTGTCCCTCATTTTTGAAGGGAAGTTATGCCAGATAGAAATATTTTGGCTAGCAGTTTTCCTGCAGCAGCTAGCCAGGTACACAACTCTACAGCAGCCTGCTGCGAGAGAGGAGGATGGATGCTAGTAGCCACCACATGGATGGAGAGAGCAATTTATAGTTCTTTACTGTAATTTATCAGCCTCTCCCTCCTGCTCTTACCTGGGTGCTTTTCGGGCCTCTGGAGTATCAAAATAGTTCAAGTGTTTTTCTAGCCTCTGGAGTTTCAAAATAGTGTTTTCAGACAGGTTCTGTCATTTTAATAGTTGTTTTGGTGGAAGGACTGAGTCCTGGACCTCCCTACTCTGCCATCTTTCCTGGAAGTATCTAATATTGCATTTTGACATCTTCTTTTCAGTCCTTTTTTTATGTATGCATTTTTTTCTTTTATAGGATTGAGATCATGCTGTATGTCTTTTTTTACCACATAATATTAGAAACATTTTCCATGTCATTAAATATTCTTTAATAACCTGATTTATAGTAGCTGTAGAATATTTCATAAATGTGTCATAATTTACTAAAAATTTCCCTTCATTAAATTTTTTCTATTACAAATAGTGGTGCACTGAATAAAACTATATATAAACCTTGTTTGTAATTCTAAATATTTATAAAAGAAATGTTCCTAAAAGCAGAATTATTAGTCAAAATGTATGAATGTTATAAAGGTTCTTGATTAAGGAGTGATAAATTAACTTAGAGCTCTTATGTGAGAAGTTGATTTTGTGTATCTTTCTTTCAGAAGAGTTGTTATTTTGGATAACTCGGCACACAAACAAAATATATTGCTAAGGGACCCAAGGGGAAAAATTCTTTATGAATCTGAGTTG
>JAQZBX010058630.1:0-17700 GCA_029593785.1 Cabassous unicinctus
AACCTATATGTGATGTTGGAGTTTGCAGGTGTACTTCCAGAGACTAGAGTCTTTGGCCTGCCCATGTGCCGGCTGTGCCTGGAATCTCAGTGGAGCTGCAACTCCTACTCTACAGCTCATTGGACTCACCCAAGACACCTGGCAAGGAGATGATGATGGACAACAGCCATCCCAGGGAATGGAGAGAGTCTGCAGCTGCAGGCAGGATAATCCCATCCATTTTATCCATAGGATATAAGCCCCCTCTCACTTGGAGGTGGAGTGAACATCACCATCCCAGACACTTAGGATTGGGGGAAGAGCTATGGACCAGAGTGGACTTACTGACATTATGTTGCAGACATATTGTGATTCAAGCAATGGAAGAAATTACAACATTGAGGTGGAGCCAGTGGCCACTGGATGCTCTTGGGACAGGGAAAGGGAAAAGCAGTTGCAATACAAGGGCTTTTTTGGGACTTGGGAATTGTCCTGAGTGACATTACAATGACAGATATAGGCCATTTTATATCAGCATATAACATGCAGAACTGTGTGAGTGAGAGTGTAGTCTACAATATAAACTGTGGTCCATGCTTAGTGGCAAAGCCCCAGGATGTTTATATCTATTGCAGGTGATGTGCCACACTAATGGAGGGTGTTTATGTGGGAGGTTATGGGAGGTGTGGGAGGTGGGGAGCATGGGAATACCTGTAATTTTTGTGTAACATTTATGTAATCTAAGCATCTTTTAAAGTATAAAAAAAATAAAAAAAGAAAGAAAGAAAAAAAAAGATAAACCCATGGTAAAAGACTGAGTGCTTTCCCACTGAAATTGGGAATAAGACAGGTCTGCCCACTGTCACCACTGTTATTCCATACTGTGCTAAGAATGCAAGCTAGAGCAATTAAGAAATAAAAAGAAAATGTTCCCATCTATGAAAAGAAGAATAAAACATTCCCTACTCACTAATGATATTATCCTATTCCTAAATATACCAAAAATCTACAACAAAGTTACTAGATCTAATAGACAAGTTCAGCACAGTGTAAGGATACAATATTAATACATAAAAAGCAGTAGCATTTCCATACACTACTGATGAGCAATCTGTGGAGGAAGTCTGGATAAAAGTTCCTTTTATAATTGAGGCTAAAAGAATCAAATATTTAGGAATGAACTTAACCAAGGACCTAAAGTCACTATACACATAAAACTATAAAATATTGCTAAAAGAATTCAAATAAGACCTAAATATTAATTGGGAGGATAAATAGTATTAAGATGCCAATTCTACCCAAAGTGCTTTACAGATTCAGTGCAATCCCAATAAAAATCCTAACAGCCTTTGGTGATATTGAAAAGCCAATTATCAAATTTATTTGGAAGAGAAAGCAGCCCTGAATAGCCAAGAATGTCTTCGAAAAGAAGAACAAATTTGGTGGACTCTGTCTTCCTGACTTTAAAGAATATTACTTAACTAATGTGGCTAATGAAAACCAACCAACCAAACTAAAACAAAATACCCAGCATGGTACTGGTATAAAAATAGACACATTGACCAATGGAACTAAATCAAGAACTCAGAAATAGAACCTCAAATCTACAGTTAAGTGATTTTTGACAAGCATGTCTCGCCCACCCATCTTGATCAGAACAGTCTATATAATAATTTGTGCTGGGAGAACTGGATATCCATATCCAAAAGTAAGAAACAGGACCCTTTCTCAAACCTTATAAAAAATTAACTCAAAATGGATCAAAGACCCAAATATAAATGCTTCAACCATAAAACACCTAGTAGAAAATACAAGAAAAATCTTCAGGATTTGTGTTAGGCATTAGTTTCTTAAAAATTACACCCAAAACATGAGCAGAGAAAGAAAAACTAGATAAATGGGGGACCTTCTCAAAATTAAACACTTTTTTCTTCAAAACACTTTGTCAAGGAAGTAAAAAGGCAACCTACTCAGCTGGAGATAATATTTGGAAACCACATATATGATAAGAGTTTGATATCCATGTTAATATAAACAGATCATACAACTCAATGATAAAAAGTCAAGGAGCTTAATAAAAAATGGGCAAAATACTTGATTAGATATTTTTCCAAAGAGGAAATACAAATGGCCAAACTGCACACACAAAAAATGTTCATCATCACTAGCTATTAGGGAAATAAAGATGAAAACTACAGTGAGGTACCATGTCATATCTTATTGAAAAGTCTGTTCTTACAAAACAGAAAGAAAGAATGCAAAATGACATCTGCACACTGATGTTCATAACAGCAATATTCGCAATTACTGAAAGATGGGACAGCCTATTTCCATCAACCAATGAAGAGGTAAACAAAATGTGGTCTATCCATATAACGGAATATTATTCAGCTGGAAGTATAAATGAAGAAAAGCAGGTGCAGATGGCGTCGGTTTAATTGGAAACTCACCATTTCTGATGGCTGATTGGAGACAGGATCCTGCCCGGGTGGTCTCTTCCAGGAGCATGCAGAGCGAGAAACTTGAGGACATTGATCTAGAAGGAGTTGGACAGTGAGATGGACTGCTCAATATAAAATTGTGAGCTTTTTCCCCAGGTAGAAATCATGGATGCAGACAGTTAAGTCCCACCCTCCTGGCAACCTGCTGAGAGGGAGCACTCCCTGAGAGTAGGAGGGTCCTGGCAAAGGGTAAGAGGGGTTTTTCCTTTTGGTTTGTCTGCCTGGACCCCCTTGCAGCTTTTTGGGAGAAAGCCAGCTGGCTAGAAGTGGTGCCAGGCTGAGGGGAGAGACGAATCTGCTGAGGAAGCCGACTTACCTGACAGCCGTGGGCCACAGAGGGTTGACTCACGAGAGGGTGGAGCCAGGCAATTTTATAATTCTGCACTGAGAGTCAGAGTCTCAGGTCCCCTGGGGTGTCAGGTATTGGGAAGTGTTTGATAAGTTTCCACGAGCCTATTTAGGATACCCTCGGTGGAAGGGGTGGTCCAGAGAGGCCTTCTTTTGGGTCCCATATGTCGTCAAAAAAATTTTTTAACTTAATTTAATCACTAAAATCTGCTTCAAAACCTGCAGAGAGAAGGCTGCAGGATAAATGATTGATGAACGCAGGCTGAAAGGCTCCACAGGGGTCCAAGAAGGAATGCTGTTCTTGCTTAGCTTTGTTTGACTGCATGCTTGTGTGTTTGTTTGTTTTTTCTTTGTTTGTTTGTTTCTCACTTTTCTTTCTTCTTTCCTCCCCAACCCCCCTTTTTTAAAATTAGATGCTGCTACCTTGTTTCTTCTTTGCTGTGCTTCTTCTTCCTTGATTTTACATTCTCTGTGTATATTGATTTTGTCTACCAATGCTATCTCTTTTCCTTCCTTCATCTTTCCACCTTCTGCATTCTGTTGTGGTTCTTACATTCAACCTTTTTCATTAGTCCTCAACTTCATGGGTGTCAATTTCTATCTCTTCTATTCTGTTTTCTTTTTATTGTTATTATTAACTTTTTCCTTTCAGCCCTTCCTTTACTCTTTCCCTCTCTTCTCATCATTCTGGCCTTTTACATCATTCTATCTATATATTTTCCTTTATTTGATTTCCCATTCCATTATTACTACTCCACTTTTTTTCCCCTATTACTCTACACTGCCTACATGAGTTAAATACTCATTTTATTAAGTGTGATACTGCCACTCTTCTAACTTTATCAATATTACTATTATCCTTTTTCTTTTCTTATCTCTTTCAACTCCTCTGGCCCTAATCTTTTTCCTTCAAGGGAACATAGGAAAAAGTAAGGAAATACAAGAAAAACAAAGTGTCAAAGAGAAAACTTGACACGGACACAGAACCACCAGCTAAACAAAACTGTAGAGCAGAGAGAGAAGCTAATCAACTGAATAAATCCTTCAAGATAAAATGATGACCAGAAGGCAACAAAAAATTACAAACCATACTGAGAAACAGGAAGACATGGACCATTCCAATGATGAAACTAAAAACCAGGAAGAGATGAAGAGCATTGAACAACTAATCAAAGCTGTCCATAAAAACATCATGGAACAACTTAATGAAGTGAAGGAAAAGATTAAGGATGTTAAGAAGACACTGGGAGAACATACTGAAAAAATTGTAATCGTACATAAAAAAATAACAGATATGATGATGATGAATGGCATAATCCAAGAAATAAAATAGACACTGGAATCACATAACAGCAGATTTGAACAGGCAGAAGAAAGAATTAGTGATGTGGAAAACAGTACATCTGAAATCAAACAGATATTAGAACAGATAGATAAAATGGTAGAAAAAATCCAGCAGGGACTCGGGGATTTAACCAACAGCACAAAATGCACAAACATACACATTGTAGGCATCCCAGAAGGAGAAGAGAAGTGAAAGGGAACAGAAGGAGGGTTGAAGGAAATAATGGCTGAAAACTTCCCAACCCTATTGAGGGAGATGGATGTACATGTCCAGGAAGCACAGCACACCCCAAATAGTATAAGTACCAACAGGCCTACTCCAAGACATATAATTATCAAAATGTCCAATACTCAAGGCAGCAAGAGAAAAGAGAACCATCACATACAAGGGAAGCACAATAAGACTAAGTGCTATTTTCTCACGTAAAGCCATGGAGGCAAGAAGAAAGTGGTATGACATAGTCAAGGCACTAAAAGAAAAAAAAAATTCCTGCCATGAATTCTCTATTCAGCAAATCTGGCATTGAAAAATGATGGAGAGTTCAAAATATTCACAGTTAAACAGAAATTAAGAGAATATGCCAATAAGAAACCTACACTTCAAAATACCAAAACAAATTCTATAGGTTGAAAGGAAAACACAGGAAAGAGACAGTTGGAGGAGAGTGTAAGAATAACTAAAATGACAAAAAGAGAAAAAAAACAACATATGACATACAGAGACCCAAAGAAAATATGGCTGATGTAAGAAATTCATTGAGAGTAATTACACTGAATGTTAAAGGATTAAACTCACCAGTCAAGAGACACGGATGGGCAGAAAGGATAAGTAAATATGACACATCTATATGTTGTCTACAAGAAATCCACCTTAGACACAGGGCTTCAAGGAGGCTGAAAGTGAATGACTGGAAAACAAACTTATGAGCAAACAATAACCAAAAAAGAGCAGGAGTACCTGTCCTAATATCGGACAAAATCAACTTTAAATGCAAAACTATTGTAAGAGACAAAGATGGACACTATATATTAGTAAAAGGGGTAAACTTCCAAGAAGAGAGAGCAATCATAAATATTTATGCACCTAATCAGGGTGCCTCAAAATACACGAGGCAAACACTGGAAAAACTAAGTGGAGCAATAAATTCCTCTACACTTATAGTGCGGGACTTTAATACACCATTATCATCATTAGATACAACATCTAGACAGAGAATCAATAAAGAAACAAAGACTCTGAATAATACATTGGAGCACCTGGACACAATAGACATATAAAGAATGCTACACCCAAATATAATGGGATATACATTCTTCTCAAGTGCACATGGATCATACTCCAAGATAGACCACATGCTAGGCCACAGAACAACTCTCAATGAATTCAGAAAGATTGAGATTTTACAAAGTAATTTCTCTGGCCACAATGGAGTAAAACTGGAAATCACTAAAGGCCAGAGAACCAGATTAGACACAAAGATATGGAAGCTAAACAACACACTCTTAGGCAAACAGTTGCCTAAGGAGGAAATCTGAAAAGAAATGTGTAACTACCTTGAATCGAATGAAAATGACAACACAACATATCAAAGCTTATGGGATGTAACCAAAGCTGTACTGAGAGGGAAATTCATAACCATAAATGCATATATTAAAAAATAAGAAGGAGCTAAAATTGAAGACCTAACTGCACTCCTGGGGGAATTGGAAAAAGACGAACAAACTATCCCCAAAGGAAGTAGAAAGAAAGAAATAACAAAGATGAGAGCAGAACTAAAGGAAATAGAAAATAAGAAAGCACTAGAAAAAATAAACAAAATCAAAAGCTGGTTCTCTGAGAAGATCAATAAAATTGACAAACCCTTAGCCAGACTAACAGAGAAAAAGAGAGAGCACATGTAAATACAAAAAATAAGGAATGAAGAAGGGGATATCACTAATGACCCTACAGAAATAAAGAGTATCACAAGAGGATACTTTGAAAAATTATACTCCAACAAGAATGATAATTTAGAGAAATGGACAAATTCTTACAAACTCACAAACAGCCTACAATGATGAAAGAAGAAATTGATGAACTCAACAGTCCAATTACAATTAAAGAGATAGACTCAGTCATCAAAAACCTCCCAACTAAGAAGAGTCCAGGACCAGAAGGCTTCACAGCTGAATTCTACCAAATATTCCAGAAAGAGCTAACACCAATTCTGCTTAAGCTCTTTCAAAAAATACAAGTAGAAGGAACATTGCCTAAGACAATCTATGACACCAATATTACCCTAATACCAAAGACAAAAAAAGATACCACAAGAAAGGAAAATTACAGACCAATTTCTCTAATGAACCTAAATGCTAAAATCCTCAACAAAATACTTGCTAATTGCATTCAACAACAATATTAAAATAATTATACAATAATATTAAAATAATTATACACCATGACCAAGTGGGATTCATCCCGGGTATGCAAGGATGGTTCAACATAAGAATATCATTCAATGTAATACACGACATAAACAGATTGAAAGGAAAAAAATCACATGATCATCTCTATAGATGCAGAAGAAGCATTTGACAAAACACAGCACCCTTTCCTGATAAAAACACTGCAAAAGATAGGAATAGAAGGAAACTTTCTGGACATGATAAAGGGTATGTATGAAAAACTCAAAGCTAACATCATCTTCAATGCTGAAATCCTAAAACCTTCCCTCTGAGATTGGGAACAAGACAAGGATGCCCACTATTGCCACTCCTATTTAACATTGTCTCAGAAGTTTTTGCTGCATCACTGAGGCATGAGAAAGATATAAAAGGCATCCAAATTGGAAAAGAAGAAGTAAAAACTTCATTATTTGCAGACGACATGATCCTCTACATAGAAAGCACTGAGAAATCTACAACAAAGCATCAAGAACTTATAAACGAGTTCAGTAACATCGCAGTCTTTAAGATCAATGCTCAAAAATCAGTAGCATTTCTGTACACCAAAAATGAGCACTCTGAGGAGGAAATCAAGAAAAAAAATATCATTTACTCTAGTAACTAAAAGAATCAAATACCTATGAATAAATTTAGCTAAAGATGTAAAGGACTTATATAAAGAAAACTACACAACACTGTTAAAGGAAATCAAAGAAGACTTACATAAATGAAAGAATATTCCCTGTTCATGGATAGGAAGACTAACCATCATTAAGATGTCTATCCTACCCAAACTAATCTACAGTTTTAATGTAACCCCAATAAAAATCAACACTGTATTTTTTAAGGAATTGGAAAAAGTAACTACAAATTTATTTGGAAGAATAAAAGACCGTGAATCGACAAAGATATATTGAAAAAGAAAAATGGAGTTGGAGGTACTGCACTTCGTGACTTTAAAACGTACTACAAAGCTACAGTGAGAACCACATGATATTGGCACAAGGATAGACTTATTGACCAATGGAATCGAATTGAGAGTCCCGATATTAATCCTCACATATGCAGTCATCTGATATTCGACAAGGCCACCAAGCCCACTCAGTTGGGAGACAATGGCCTCTTCAACAAGTGGTGCATGGAGAACTGAATACCATATCCAAAAGAATGAGAAAGGAACACCATCTCATACCTTATATGAAAATCAACTCAAGATGGTTAAAAGATGTAAATATAAGAGCCAAGACCATAAAGACCTTGGAAGACAATGTAAGGAAGCATCTACAGGACCTTGTAATAGGAAATGGTTTCAAGAACTTCACACCCAAAGCACAAGCAGCACAAGAAAAAATAGGTAAATGTGATCTCCTCAAAATTAAAAACTTTTGCACTTCAAAGGATGTTATCAAGAAATAAAAAGGCAACCTAACTAATGGGAGAAAATATTTGTCAACCATATATCTGATAGGAGCCTAATACCCCACATATATCAAGAAAACTCTATAACTCGAAAATGAAAAGACTAACAATCTGTTTTTAAAATGGGCAAGTGACCTGAAAAGACACTTCTCCAAGGAAGAAATACAAATGGGTAAAAAGCACATGAAAAAATCCTTGACATCTCTACCTATTAGAGAAATGCAAATCAAAACTACATTGATTTACCATCTTACACCCAATATAATGGGGGCTATTAAAGAAACAGCAGACTATAAGTGTTGGAGAGGATGTGGAGGAATGGGAACCCTCATCCACTGCTGGTGTGATTGTGGAATGGTCCAGCCACTGTTGAGGACAGTTTGGTGGTTCCTCAAAAAACTAACTATAAATCTTCTATATGATCCTGTGATTCCACTTCTGAGTATCTACCCAGAAGAACTGAAAGCAAAGACATGAACAGATATATGCACAGCAATGGTCATAGCAGCATTAGTCACTACTGCCAAAAGTTGGAATCAACCCACATGCCCATTAACAGATGAATGGATAAACTAAAAGTGGTACATATATACAATGGAATATTACTCAGACGTAAGAAGGAATAACACATGGGATAACATGGATGAATCTGGGAGACCTTATGTTGAGTGAAGCAATATAGGCATTGAAGTATGAACATTACATGACCTCACTGTTATGAATTAAGGAAATTGAGCAGTATCTGAGAACTATTGTCTGAAAGATAGGTGTACAAGAAAGAGAAAGAAAAGAGAAAGTTGTGAGCCATCACCCATATGAACTTAATATATATTAAAGAGATAGAGTGTAGTTGTGTATTGAAGGGATAGGACAGTAGGGTAGTGATATATTGGGTTGGGTGGCACAGGGTTGACAGGTGGGTAGACTGGGAAGGGTGGTTTAGAATACTCAGGACACTGAGGGGAAAGCAGAAATAGACAGGTGGGCATCTCTTAAGAGCAAGGGCATTTCCTAATAATGGAGGACAAACCAGTGTGTCATGACATCTTGTTGCATATAACTGTGAATCTTGTCATCCAATGAGTCAAGACAGGGGGTCATCATGGGACCTGGGGGATGCGGAGGGCAGAACAGAATAGATAAAACAGGGGGTATTTAGTGGTCAGTGGAAATATTTTTCAATACTTGACAGTGATGGACACAGGACAAGGTAAATATCATCAAAATTTATAAAAGTGTACGGTCCAAAATGTATACCATACTGTAAACCATTGAAAATCTTTAGTAGCTATGTTTCCCTATCTGTATATCAGTTATAACAATGCTACCATCCACATACAAAAAGGTTTTAATATGGGGTGAGGAAAGGGGGAGGAGGTTGGCTATATGAGAGTGTCTTGTATTTGGTGAGTGACTTTTCTGTGACCTAAAACTTCTTTGAAAATTAAATGAAAATTAGTGAGACACTGGGGAGTGAGGGGAGAAGGTGCAGTGGTACAGACTGGACACCAGATAGTGCAGTGATAAAAGGCAAAATGTAAAAACAAATTTTTTTTTTCTCATTTTTTGAATAACCCAATCCTTTAATTTTATTTTATTTTCATTTTTTTTTAAGTTTTCATGTATTTTATCTGTTACATTTAAACATTATTATTATTTCATTTTCCTATTAATTGTATTTGGCTATTGTATTGGGTTCATCTTTAAAGAAGCTTTGGGTCACAGAAGGGTTACAACTAGGGCAGGAGAGGTTCGTTGGTGGGGGGTGTCATGGATGGGGAGTATATGGAAGGAAGTTCAACTGAACATACATAAAAGGTATATAAAATTGTTCAAATGCTCACGGGGCATGGTCACAGTGGGTGGAGAACCACTCAATAAATAAGAGAATTTTGAATTTCCATCCTGGACAACTCTGCCATATTCTCCAAGGGAGTAGCAACAGTTCCCCAAGTGCAGGGGCACTGTCTGGCAAAGGAGCATGATCCACTGATGGGCTCTTGTTATTAATGACTAGCCTTATGCATCTTGGCTCTTGAAATTTCAACTTAGCCTATTGTTATGGGGTGCCTAAGGGTTGCCTCCTGAGAGCCTCCTTGTTGCTCCAATGTGGCCTCTCTTTAAGCCAAACTCAGGATATGAATGCAGTACCTTCCTCCCAGCATGGGACATGACTCCCAGGGATAAGCCTCCCTGGCAACAAGGGATTACTAACAAGTGCCAACAGGCAATACAACTGGAAAAAGACCTCAAATAAAAGGGGGAAAAGGTAAAGACAAATGAGTTCATATGGCTAATAGACTTCAAAGTGAGTCGGGAGGTCATCCCAGAGGTAACATTTATGCATATCTCAATAGGACCTCATAGGCTTCCAACGTGGATGCAGCCCCAAACAGAGGGGCTGCTGAGGGCTCTGGAGACACCAAGGTCCTATATCAGGGTGGATAGCCCCAGAGTTTTGCACCTTATCAGTGGGCCCTACTTTGGAATCCTTGCTCCTGAGAGTGACAGAGTTGTACCCAAATATGTGTTCCCTGCACATGGTCCATCTGTCCCTTCTATTCAAACCTTTATGTGTTGCTGGAGTTTGTAGGTGTACTTCCAGAGACCATAGACTTTGGGCTGTCCATGTGCCAGCTGGGCCCAGAATCTCAGTGGATCAGCAACTCCTACCCTATGGCTCAAAGGAGTCACTCTCGACACCTGGTGGGGAGATGGTGATGGACAACAGCTATCCCATGGAATGGAGAGAGTCTGCAGCTGCAGGCAGGATCATCCCATCTATCTTATCCATGAGATATAAGCCCCCTCTCACTTGGAGGTAGAGTGGACATCACCATCTCAGACTCCTCAGGACTCAGGGAAGAGCTATGGACCAGAGTGGACTTACTGGTATTCTGTTATAGACACATTGTGATTCACACAGGGGAAGTAATTACAATATTAATCTGGAGCCAGTGGCCACTGGGTGCTTTAGGGGCAGGGAGAGGAAAAAGCATTTGTAATACAGAGGCTTTTACGGGACTTGGGAATTATCCTGAGTGACATTGCAATGACAGATATAGGCCACTTAAAATCATTATATAACATGCAGAACTGTGTGTGAGAGAGTGTGATCTACAATGTGGACTATGGTCCATGCTTAGTGGCAAAGCCCCAAGTTGTGTATATCTATTGCAGGTGATGTGCCATATTAATGAAGGATGATTATGTGGGAGGTTGTGGGAGGAGTGGGAGGTGGGGCATATGGGAATCCCTACAATTTTTGTGTAAGATTTATGTAATCTAAGTATCTTTTAAAAAATAAAATTATTTTAATAATCACTTGAAAAACAAACGAAAAAATGAAATCAGGATGCATATGACAGCATGGATGAATTTTGAGATTCATATTGAGAGAAATAAGCCAGATGAAACAGGACACATTTTGTATGGTCTCACTTAATATGAACTAAATTTGATGGGTAAATTTACAGAGGTAAACTCTAGAGTATAGGTTTCTAGGAGATAGCTTTTGGGTTGAGAATGGGAGCTGAAGCTTAATGTATAGAGAATTTTTAATAAGGTTTATTGTAAAAGTGTGGAAATGAATAGTTGATGGTAACACATTATAGTTACAATAACGAACACTGCTGATTTATAAATGTGATTGTGGCTGAAAAGGAAAGTCTGTGGATGTAAATGTCAATGAAAGGAAGATAGACAATAATCTAGGGAATGCATAACAGTGATCTTGGTAGTGGATGGAGATTTTGCATAATAGTATACATATAAGATTGCTTTTCTCTTACAACGTGTTAAGAATATGGAGACACATGGAAAAATTAAAACTAATGTGACTTATGGCTGATAGTTAACAGCAATATTGTAACATTTTTGCAGCAATGGAAAAGAAGATATATCAATTATAAGGGACAACAATAGGAGGTACGGGGTATGGAATTTTTCCTTTTGGAGTAATGAAAACACTCTTAAATTGACTGAGGTGATGACAACACTAATATGTGATGCAAATGAGAGCCACTGAGTGTACACTTTGAATGGATTCTACAAAGCTTGGGACTGTACAACATAGGCAATCCAGTGGTGGGAGATTTACTATGGTTAGCAGAAGAAATATGAGAACATTCTCTCATGAACTACAATAAATATATAATACTACTACAAGGTGTTACTAATCAGGTGGGTTGGGGGATAAAGACACCAAATATAAAATATGAGTTACAGTTAGTAGTAATATTTTGACCACGGTCTGTCATTGTAGCAACTGTTTCACAACAATGTAAGGTGTTGGTGGTGGTGTGATTTAAGGGACCCCTGTATGATGATATGCATGTTTGCTTTGTAAATACAAAACTTTTTCTATACAATTATTGTTTATGTATGCGTATGTATGTATTATTAAATTCAATAAAATTTCATAAAGACTACATGCTTTCCTAAATATTAACAAAATTAAATAAAAATACTTAGATATTTTTGCATTGATTTGTTGGGACTTCATTTCTATTTTTTAAATGCTTGACTTCTAATACATATCATTTTAATTTATAATAATATTTTGGGGAATTTACATACAGCTTTCAAATTGTAAATTTATTTCTGCCTCAGAAATAATACTTAGGAAGTAAATATTTTTTTTTTCCTTCTTGAAAAATAAGGGGGCGGGGGGTAACCGCAGACCAACGTAAATTTACTTTTATTGTAGTTACATCATGTGTTAACAGATTAACTTGTAACATTGATATAAAGATAGTGCTTGCCAGGAAGTAAAATTGATGAGATTTCAAATAACAAAAGATGTATTTTCCCTTAAAATTAATTTTGTTTGAATATAGAATTTTAGATAAAATTGTATCACCTTACAAGATTTTAGCTTGCTGAATCCTGTGGCTGTGCTGTGAATTTAGATGACATTCCAATTTCTGTTAATTTCTAGTTGATTTTCCTCTTTAGAATCTCTTGTCTTTTCTTTATACTTAATGTTTTTTGTTTTCTGATATTATTTTGCTCTAATATTCAGTTCTTTCATGAGGCAACATTTATCTTATCTTTTGTGGAAGGTTTTATATAAATCATCTGTATTTGTTTTACAATTGTAATGTTGCATTTTCCTCTCCAAATACATAATTTCTCTCAAAGGCCAGTTACTTTGTTCAGATAGTTTAGCTATTAAATTTCATGCATTTTTCTGTAGGTTTGGATATTTTTGTAAATATTTAAGGGTGTGTGGCTGTGCTGATTTTTCTAAGGAGTTTTCTGTGCTTTCTTTTGTAGTGTTATGGAGGTATATTTCTGTTTATGTTCATAGCCAGCTTTCTCTGGAACTCTATATATGAAGAGGATTTCAGGATGAGAATTCAAGCAATTGGACATTAGTGTGAGGAGAATTCAAGAGCTTTAAGATGAATTATTTGGTTGTTCCATTTAGTATCCACACTACTCAATGAGAGAGAAAAGAGGGGAGAATTGATATGGATCCTGTTATTTGTGAGAAGCTATTTTTTCAGCCAACTTCTCTTTTGTGGACTCCTTTGTTATTCCTACCCATTAATATACTTGCTAAATCTTAGTTTTAAATATATTTGAGATGTCCCCATACCCCACTCCCTACCCAAATATTTGTTCTCCTTTGCTTCAAGAACTATGTACACATTCTGGGTTTCTGCTCCCATAATATTCCTTATTCACCAACAGGTTACCTTGTGTTCTTATTCAATATTTACAAGTCCTCTCATTATCTGATTGTTGTGGGATTATTAATTTATATCTACTCTTTTTGGTGTTAAGAAGGATAGGAGGGAGTAGATATGGCCCAGCAGTTGAGCACCTGCCTCACATTAGGAAGGGCCTGGTTTTGGTTTCCTGGTCTCTCCTAAAGGAGAAACAAACAGACAACAATCAAAACCAGTGTGCAGAAAAGGAGAGTAAACAAAACAAGCAAAATAATGAGGGAGCCAACTCAAGGGAGCAGATGTGGCTGAGTGGGTGCCAGCCTTCTGCTTATAAGGTCCTGAGTTCAATCCCCAGGCCTGGTACCTCAAAAAAAAAAAAAAAAGAAAGAGAAAGAAAGAAAGGAAGAAAGAAAGAAAAGACAACGTCTTGTAATGAGCTATCATACTGAACCAGAATTTGCTTAGCATGTTATTAATTTTTGTTCATTTCTCAATGAACATTTCTCAACCACTTATTCCAAAATCTAAATTTTTTCTTCCTTCATCCATCATGTAGTTGCTTCCATTTTATTTGCTAATGCTAATGTCACCTATAACATTTTAAATGTCCTTTAATAAATGAAACATGAAAGAATGCTTAGAGAGGAAACCATGAGAAATCGCTTCCCCCTTAAGAAATTATTTCTAAGCTTTATCATTGATTTTCCTTTATTTGTTTATTGTTTACTAAAATAAGATGGGGAGAAAATTTAAGAAAAAGCAGAAGGAAGAGTAGCTATAGGAGAAATAGAAAGAAAAACAGAAAACAAGTGAGGAAGAAGATTAATAAAGATAAGAAGAAGGAGATTGGGAAATATGTGACTAGACAAGAATAAATGGATGTTTTTGAAAATTAGTCAATTGTATAAAATATTTCTATGAAAAACTAGGAGCCTGTTATAGATTTGTTACTTTTTCTTATAAAATCATGAACATTGTAAGCTCTGTGGTTTATCTCAACATTAATGCTCTTGGTAAATTAAATCAAGTGAAATACTCTTATCAGAATGTATTCATAAATCATCTTTGATCTTGGGATTTGTGGAGCCAAACTTATGGCTATAAAATACAAAATTCATCAGAATTGTGGGAGTATGACAGAATAGAAAGATATGGGAATCAGCACCTCCACCAGAACAACCATTAAAAAGGCAGGTACTGTCTGAAACAACTATTTTGAAATTCTAGAATACAGTAGAATACTGCACCTGATCCAGGGAAAATAGAAGGAAGAGTTTGGTACATTGCGGTAGAGAGCAATAAATCGACCTCTTTCTCATGGTGGTTACTGGTGACCAGCCCCCATTCCCACTGCAGGCTGTCATTGGGACTGGCACCTAGCCAGTTTGCTGCTGGCATAAAGGGACATAAAACTTCACTTCCAGGAGATCAGAAATGGTACAGACAATCACTGATCACAGGGTTTGATCACCTACTGTGGAATTCTGGGGACCTGTGCCTGAAGGTGGCCATTGTTCTAACCTGCCCCAGGATGGCTGAGAACTGTTAAAGACCTTATACTTCCTCATATTTGTGGAGGACAGTACAAGGGTGGAATTTGGTGTACTAATCAATAAAGTGCCAGTTTGGGGAGCTGTGGAAGAAGCTCCTGGCACCATCCTTGATCTCCTCCCCAGCGCAGTTTGAGTGAGTCCCTACCCCCTTAATTGGTCCTGGGCCTTGTTTCATCTGGGAAAGACTGACTTCTGTAACTCTTTTGTAGCATGCATCTCCACCCAGGATTTGCCTCCAGATGAAAATACCTTAGTCAATAAAGGAGTGTAAAATATAATAGAGAAGTACAGCATGAAGTAAAGGCTTACCTGCTTTCAACACTCAAGAGATGGAGAAAGTCTGTCTCCTTGAAGATGGAGGTGCATTCAAGGTAATGTAAACAGGTGAACACCAAAGCAAATAGCAATCACAAGCCCAGGACAATAAGACCCAGGAAGGGAGGAAGCTGTACTTTCATTCATCTTCAGCTGACCTTCTTGGAAAGAGGGCTGACACTCAAGAAAATTGCTGTTGTATCACCAGCTAGTTACAAATCAAGAAACAGACATAAAAGGGAATAAATCTCAGAGTTAACATTTTTAATATTAAAATGTACAATGTGTCACAAAGGATAACAAGACAAACAATGAAACATGAAATGATGGCCCATTGAAAGGAAGAGGGTAAAAATTCAGAAAACACCAAAGAAGAACACAAGAATGTGAATATACTGAACAAGGACTTTAATAAATATTACCTTAAAACTTTTCAAAAAATAAAGGAAAATACAGAGAAAGAACTAAAGGATAATAGATAAACAATATATGAGCAATTTGAGAATCTTAATAAAGTTAATGACTTGGGTAATTATAAATGCCAGTACTATTGTATGGCATTTTATGGTATGTTACTCCATTTCTTACTATCTACAACTGCAAAAATACAAATATATAAAAATAATTTTAAAAAGAGTTTTTATGACTAGGAGATTTCAAAGTCAGTTGGGAGGTCATTCTGGAGGTTATGCTTAGGCAGGTCTCAGACAAATTAGACCACCACTGTAACTAACTCAAACAACAGTACTCCCAAAGGCTGTAGGGACCTCCAGACACCAAAAGTAAGGCAAACAACTTCATGAGGTCAACACCCCTTTGGCAGGGTTTATTTTGGAATATATGATGATCTTTTCCCCCAATATTAACATAGTTAAGCTCATTTATAATTCCCTTAATCATAATTCTTCTACTCTTTTAATTTGAACATATGATTTTCAATCTACCTGCTAAATATATTTCTTAGAGACATAAATCTTCAAATTGTTCATATATCATTTGAGCCATGAATCCCAGCCAAGTTGTGGCCAACTCCTACTCTCCAGTTGTTCAGGTTATGTTGCCCTGGACAACCAATAAAACAATGATGATGGACAAGTCCCATACCAAAAAAACACAAAAAAACAAGGGCTATCTATAATTGCAAGTGAGATAATTCATTCCATCTGCCCCATAATATCTAAGTCGTCTTTCAGCCTGAAGCAATCAGAGCAGACACCATCCCAAATCCCTCAAGAATAAAGAATGAACAATCATAAAGGTGGAGTGTAACTACAGACCAAAGTAGATTTATTGTTAATGAAGTTCTTATCTTTTATTAATGGAAGAGCTTGTAACACTGATATAAAGATAGTGGTTGCCAGGGTTTCAGAAGGGAGGAGGAGAGATAAATGGGTGGAACACTGGACATATTGGAATGGTGAGATTCTTCTGTATCATACTGAAATAATGGACAAATGCACAGACATTATGCATTTGTCAAGATCTATGGAATTGTACAGCAAATGTGTAAACCATAATGTCATCTATACATTTTGGTTAGCAGCAATGCTTCAATATTGGATCATCAACTGTAACAAATGTACTACAGTAATGTAAGATGTCACTAATGGGGAAACTGTGTGTGGGTGTGGGTGGTTATATGGAAATTCCCTATACTTTCAGTGTAATTGTTTTGTGAATGTAGGACTAAAACTTCTCTAAAAATAAAAACAAATCCTCTAAGTTTGAAAATATCAATAAAATTGATGAAATTTTAGCTTATTTGACAATGGAAAAAAGTGAGAGGACAGAAATAACTAGCACCAGAAATGAGGATGGGACATTACTACAGACCCTAATTAAATAAAAAAAAAAGGACTATTAGAGGATACAATGAGCAAATGTATGCCAACAAGTTAGATAAATTAAACGAAATGGACAAATACATAGAAACACCCAAATTACCTACAAAGACTCAGGTAGATATAGCAGACCTCAAAAAAAGGAAGAAAGTAACAAAGAGAGAGAGAGAGAGAGAGAGAGAGAGAGAGAGAGAAAGTAAGTAAGTAAATTTGTATCAGAAATTAAAAGCTTCCTAATAAAAAAAATCCCAGGACCAGATGGCTTCACAGGTGGATTCTACCAAACACTCCAAGAATAATT
>JAQZBX010058631.1:0-17697 GCA_029593785.1 Cabassous unicinctus
AACAAAAAAAAACAGTTTACTTTTCAATATAATGATTTAGAATACAAGTGTCAAATGAGTACATAAACAATATGGGATGCCTCACACAAGGGGCTCATATCCAAAACCATTCAGCAAGGAATCATCACTATGAGAAATGTAACCTAAACTCCTAACAGAATACTTTGAGGAACTGATGGAAAACAAGAAATGCAAATCATTTGTAAAGAATGTATTTAGAAACAAATATCTGAAAAGATTTCTTCCTTCCTCCTGTCAAGATGACATTCATAGTCTTCCATTCCCTAAGCTTCTAAAGAATTTAACAGGACAGAAGAACACCAATACTCAGGTTTTCATCTCAATTGCCTATTAAGAAACATGAAAGTTAAGAGAAATACATTCAAAATATTTTGAACAAGTATGTCATTTCTCTGTTATGGTTCCAAATCAAAGATAAAAGAGGTGTACCAAACAAAGAGAAAAGAAATAGTACAAACAACAAATAGATGATAATAATTTTGGGCAATAATGTATACAAAAAAGAGATAAATATTAGAAAATAAATTGTTTTCATACATAGAGAAAACAGACTAGAAATTTTATATATAAGAGAAAAAGAAAAGAGCAAAACATGAGACAATTCAAAATAATCTAGCAGATATAAAGAAATTAAATGATAAAAGACAAATTTATTAAAATATACAGGATTAAAAATTACAAAGCAAAAGAAACAAATTTATTAGCTGGGGTTAAAAATTTGCAGAAAAGATCAAGTATCCTGGGGAAGGAACAGAGGAAAGGAAATGGTCAACTTCAGGTAAATCAACTGTACAAAAATAGCAATCTTAAAATTGCAATGTATATCTAAGGCAGGAATCAGATGAAGAAGAGATAAGAAAATCTGAACACTTAAACATGGACTATTATAAAGGTCTAGAATAATTATAACCAGGTGTCAAAAAGAGCCTTAACACAATGCCAGTGAACAAGAAAACCATAGTCAACTGGGAGACATGGACCTTCAGAGTGCATTCATCAAGATATCAGCCAAAAATTACAAGTCATACTAAGAAACAGGAAGATATAGCTCAATTAAGGGAACAGAGTAACACTTCAGAGGAGACTCAGAATTTGGAACAACTAATCAAATAAGTTCAAACATATCTCCTAAATCAATTCAAGGAGATGAAGGAAAGTATCCATAAAAGGATAGAGGTTATTAAGAAGCCAATGTGTAAGCATCAGAAAGATTTGAAACTATAAAAAGATACAAAACAGAAATTATGGGGATGAAAGTGACAATAGTAGAGATTAAAAATACACTATAGACATACAACAGCAGATTTGAACAGGAAGAAGAAAGAATCAGCAATCTAGAAAACAAGGCAATCAAAATCATATAGTCTGGAAGTAGAGGTAGCTCAAGCCATTGGCCACTTTCCTCACATGGGAGGTCCTGCATTCAGTTCCTGGTGCTTCCTAAAAAGAAGATGAGTAGACAATGAAGAGGCACAGACAGTAGACAGTGAGCACAAACAATAAGAAGAGGGGAGAAATAAATAAATAAAATAAATCTCAAAAAAAAATCATATAGTCCAAGAACATAGAGAGTAAAGAATGGAAACAAATGAGCAGTGTCTCAGGAATTTGAGAAACAGTATGAATGATGCAAGCATTTGCATCATGAATGTCCTGGAAAGAGAAGAGAAGGGAAAAAGGGACAGAAAGAATACTTGAGGAAATAATGGCAGAACTACCCAACTCTTAAAAATATATATATGTCCAAGAAGCTCAACATAATCAAAACAAAATGTAACCTAAGACCTACTCTAAGACACACACTGTTCAGAATTTCAAATGCCATAGATAAAGAAATAATTCTGAATGCAGCAAGAGAAAAGTAATATAGAAAACGACTAAGTGCCAATTTCTCATCAGAAACCAAGGTGGCAGGAACACAGTGGTAGGATATATTTGTCAGCCACAAAATCTTTATCCAGTAAAAGAGTCATTCAAAAATTGGGGAGACTTTAAATATTCACAGATAAACCAAAACTGAGAGAGTTCATCAACAAAAGACCCCCCTCTATGAATGACTAAAAGTAGTTATGCAAGATGGAAGGAAAACACAAAAAATCACAACATAGTTACTTGAACTAATTAACAAATTCAGCAAAGTGTTTGGGGTTACAAGATGAACACAGAAAAAATCAGTAGTTTTTTTCCTAAGATTTATTATCTTAGGAAAACAACCCCCCTTGTTGATTTTTCATTTGCTGTTTCTATTTTGTTGGGTGCTGGTCTTCTCTTTTTAGAAGGAACTGGGAACCAAACTCAGGACCTCCCAAGTGGGAGGGAGGCATTTAATCATCTGAACCACTTTGGCTCCCTGCTTTGTTGCTTCTCTCATTGTGTTTCCTTCCTGAATCTCTTGGTTACATCAACTCACTGCATCATAATGTTGCATTAGTTCACTGCACCAGCTCGCTGTCTTGCTTATCTTCTCAAGGAGGCACTGAGAACCGAACCAGGACCTCCTTTGTGGTAGGTGGGAACTCAGTCACCTGAGCCACATCCACCTCCCAATAGTGTTTTTATACACTAGTAATGAGCATTCTGAGGAGGAATTCAAGAAAAAAGTCCATTTACGAAAGCAAGTAAAGGAATGAAATATTGAGGAATAAATAAATAAAGCCAAAGGTGTAAAGGACTTGGAGACAGTGGCCACTGGACATTTTCGAGGCAGGGATGGGAGGGGCAGTTGAAATACAGGGGCTTTTTCGGGACTTGGGGGTTGTCATGAGTGGCGTTGCGGCGGCAGATATAGGCCATTTTGCATCAGCATATACCACGCAGAACTGTGTGGGAGAGAGGGTGGTCTATGATGTGAAATGCGGTCTATGCTTGGTGGCAAGGCCCCAGGATGTGTATATCCATAGCAGGTGATGTACCACACTGATGAAGGATGTTGGTGTGGGATGTTGTGGGAGGTGTGGGAGGTGGAGAACATGGGAATCCCTGTAATTTCTGAGTAATAATTAGGTAATCTAAGTATCTTTAAAAAAAAAAAATATATATATATATATATAAAATAGCATTTATGTAAGAAAAAGCACATATATGCATATGTATTTATATATCATTTTACAAATATTGGTATGTACTGTGAAAATTTTTTATTTTTACCAACAATTTAAAAAAAATCCTTTTTTGCACACACAAAAACAAAGAAATCAGAAAACACCTAAATAATGGAAAGACATTTCACGCTCAAAGACTGGAAAATTAATATTATTAACATGTCAATTCCACCCAAAGCAATTTCAACATTCAGTGCAATCTGAATCAAATATCTAACAACCTTCTTTGCAGGAATGAGAAAGCCTATCATCAAATTTTTATAAATGGGTATAGTTACCCAAGTAGCCAAGGCCATCTTGGAAAAGGAAATCAAGGTTGGAAGATGAACAGTTGTTGATATTAAAACTTACTAAAAATACAAAGTAATCAAAGAAGTCTGATACTGGCAAAAAGACAGTCATATAGACGAATCAAATTCAATTGAAAGTTCAGAAATCAACCCTCATGTTTATGGTCAACTGCTTTTTTGTTTGTTTGTTCATTTTATTTTACACAAAGGAGTAAAGAATTCATTAAGAAACAAGAAAGTGAGAAAAGTATGTGGTCCAAGGCATGAACAGTGGGCATAATGCAGAGTGAATATTTTTAAAGTCTTTCCTCCTACCCCTTCCTAATGTTAAGTTTGGGGCTCCAGCTGTTCACTCTTCTGATTTTGTTGTCCCAACGGTCATTACTCAGGGAGCCAATGGTGAGGTATTTAAGATTTATTTTTTTTATTTATTTCTCCCCATCCCCTTGTTGTTTGCACTTGCTGTGTCTGTTCATTGTGTGCACATCTTCCTTCTTTTGGGAAGCAACAGAACCTAGACCCGGGACCTCCCATGTGGGAGTAAGGCACCTAATCACTTGAAAAACTTCCAATCCCTTCTTTGTTGTGTATCTCATTATATTTTCATCCTTGTGTCTCTTGTTGCATCATCTTGTTGCACCAGCTCACCCTCAACAGCCCATCCATCAGCTTGCTGTGTTGCTTGTCTTCTTTAGGAGGCACTGGAAATTGAACCCAGGACCTCCCATGTGATAGGCAGGAGTGCAATTTCTTGAGCCACATCTCCTTGCTGTCAAGTGATTTTTTATTCATTTCAAATGGGAAACAATAGTCTCTTCAACAAATAGTCCTGGGAGAACTGGAGGTCCATATCCAAAAGAATGAAGGTAGAGCTCTGCCTCACACTATATACAAGAAACAACACAAAATGGACCAAAGAGCTAAATATAAGAACCATAACTCTAAAAGTCCTAGAAGAAAACTTAGGCAAGTATCTTCAAGACCCATGTACCAAAAATGCTGTATAAAAATATAGTACTGTGCCACCTAACAGTGAACCCTAATATAACTGACCATATTTAATAGAACAATTATAAAAATGTTCTTTCAACAATTGCAACAAATATACCACACTAATGCAAAGTGGTGTCAATAAAAGGGTGGTACTTGGAAACTTTGTCTTTTATTCATGATTTTTCTTTAAAGCTGCAACTTGTCTAATAAATGAATATTAGACACAGAAAATGCAGTCCTCAGATAGAAATTATGATTGTAAATGCCTACATCAAAAAAGAATAAATATCTCAAATCAATAACCAAATATCACATTTTGAAGAACTATGAATAGAAAAGAATTTTAAAACTATAAAATCATGCAGGGCAAAGTACAAACCATAATGTAAGCTATATGCAATAGTTAGTAGCAATGTTTCAATATGTGTTCATCAATTTGAACAAATGTACCACACTACTGAGATGTTCTTAATGGGCAAAAGTGTGTGAGAGGGAGGGGGTTATGTATATGGGAATAACCTATATTTTCAAAGTAATATTTATGTAATCTAAAGCTTCTTTAAACGTAATAATAATAAAAGAAAAAACTAAACAGCATAATGAGTGAAATAATCAAGATTAGAGAAGATAAATAATATTGAGAATAATAAAACAATTAATAAGATCAATAAACTCAAAAGTGGTTTCTTTTAAATGATCAATAAAATTGTTAGAGCATTATGGTAAGAAACTGAACATTTTACCTCTAAAATTGGGAACAGGGCAAGGATGCATATATCTCCATTCCTATTCATCATCATTGTAGATGTCCTTGTTAGTACAGTAAGACAAGAAAATGAAATAAAAGGTTTGGGGAAATAAGAGATTGAAAAGAAAGTTAAAGCTGTCTTTCATAGCACATGACATGAATTTCTATGTAGAAAATCCCAAAAAATTGCCAAAAAACTTATAAAATTACTACATTATTATAGTAAGTTTTGAAGATGCCATATCATATTTAAAATTTTATTGCTTTACTATGTACCAAAAATGAACAAATACAACATGAAAGTAAACGTATAATATCATTTACAACCACAGGGAAAAAAACAACAACTTAGGTATAAATCTAATGTAACATAAACAAGGTTTATTTACAGAAAACTACAAAACTGATGAATATATTTTTACTAGAGCAGTCATAGGAAACATCTTGGAGAATTTACAGATTTCAAAATATGCCCTTTTCTCACAAAACAAGTTTCCTCATTATTAACATTTTGAATTAGTGTGGAACATTTCTTACAATACATGAGAGAATATTATCATAAACATCCCATTAACTTTAAGCCATAACTACATTAGGGTTACTCCTTATGTTGTACATTTCTATGGGTTTGGTGTGTTTGTGTAATAATTTATGTACAATCAAAAATTTCCCTTTTTCCCCTTTTCTAATGTCCAATTTACAGCTTGTGATTACAAAAATTTGTGTCTCCATTCCCATCATTTACAGCCAAACATTTCCATCATGCCAAACATAAACTCCATACTAATTAAACATGAACTCCTCATTTCATTCCCTTATTTGACTCCTGGTAACCTGTATTCTAGTTTCTGCTTATTTGATATAAATGAGATCTTACTGTATTTGTAAAATAAAAATACTATAACATTTCTAGAATAAAATATTTGAGAATATTTAGGAGATCTTGCATTTAGCAAATGAACTATTTGATATAATAAGAAAGCATAATCCATGAAAGGATAAAAAAAGATTACTTGGACTTCATTAAAATTAAAAACTCTGCTCTACAAAAATACGTGGATAGAGGATGAAAAGACAGGTTATAAACTAGGAGAAAATATTTACAAAACACATATCTGATAAGGACATGTATCAAAACGAATACAGGGAGAACCCTTAAAATTCAATAATAAGGAAACAATGCAATTAAAAATGGGCAAAAAATCTGAACATATCATTTCAAATAATAATTTTGCAAATGTAATGAAGTATTAAGATGCAAAACCTCCACTTTATGAATGGTAGGTCAAAAAACCTGAATACATTTGCCTTAAGTTTCTCCACTATAAAACATGCTGGCAAATGAAGGGTGTACCAGAAGAGGTGGAGAAGAATAGTTAGCGACTGAAGCCCCATTTGAGTCAATACTTCAATATTTTTCATAATACATTTAATAATTATAAGATAAAGTTTTAAAGTAAGGTGCTAAGCATATAAAATCATTAATGTACAATTATGTAGGATAATAACCTGATGAGATTATCAAACTAAAACAAAAAAAATAAATAAACATTTCTGAAAGTATATATAGAGAAAAGACAATCACCAACAAAGGAAAATTTAACAGCACAGCCTCAGATTTCTCTCAAAAATGCAAAAGGGTAGAGACAAATATAGTAGTATGATTTCTATGGAGGGGTTATGAGAAAGAACTGGGACATAGGAAATCTTTACAATATAGGATGGGTAATATATTTCAGAAGGAACAGAAAGATATGCTCAAATATCTAAAATTATGAAATGATATCAGTTAATAACCTTCCAAACATTTTTATAAAAGGCATTATCCAACAAACCAAATGATGAGTGAAAATTTATAACATGTAATTTGAGAAATGCAGGTATGAAAATGTAGCTAATGAGCATAGAAAGAATTAATTCTAAACAACTTTATGAATTTCAATTACCTACAAGGTAATGGTTATATTGTTAAAATATTGTGTTTTGTTTAATGATAATTTATAAACAATTATTTGCAATACTAATTTTCTTAAGAAAATTTTGGATGAAATGCTCAACATGTACCAATGAAATTTGTTCAAATGCCAAAAGGAAAAGATGTCAAATTAAATATTTTATTTTATCATCTTTTGTGAAGAAATTAGATTATATAAACTCAAATTATAAATATTAAAACATAGATTAAATGTATAATATAAAATATAAAAAACAATTAATATAACAATTTTCATACATTGAACAGGAATCATGGGCAGAAAAGACACATTAAAAATTCAGGGAAAAGAAATGGTCCATATCCCATAGTATTTCTTCCTCAGCCTTACTTAACCATTTATCAAATTTCAACTTTATAAGTTTATTTATATTTACATTTTATGTAAATGGAATTATACAATATGTAGTACTTTGTTTCTGGTGGAGACTTTCTTTTTTGAGTAATGAAATTGCTCTTAAATATTTAAGATGATATATGTACAACATTGTGATTATACTAAAAACCATTGGTTATTCACTTTGAAGAGATCATATGGTATGTGAATATATCTCAATAAAAGTGCTAAATAATCAAATAAATAATTCTGTAAGAATAGCCAGAAATAGCAGCTATGTACTGCAGGGTTAAGAGTATTGAGAGATGAGGAATTTTCTTATTTGTCTGTTTTTGTTTATCATTATTGAAACAGTGAAAATCCTTTAATAATGACTGAAGTGATGAATGCACAACTATGTGATTATATCAAATACAATTGTATACTTTGCATAAATAGTTTGCTTTATTAATGTGCATCAATAAATTTGATGTAATTAAAGATATATGAATCCAAAAATAAGTGAGGAAACAAAGAAAGCAGCAATACTGAAGTAAAAGATAAGAAAAAATGTTAGAGTGAAGTTAGACCATAAATGTTATCAGAATTGTAAATATGATCAATTCACTTGTCAAGGATGAAAGACACTCAGATTGATATACTTCTGTACTGCATCCCAAAGATACCTGAAGAGCAAAACATGTTAATTATTGATTAAAAAAAAAAAAAGGAATGCAGCCTAAGAGAAAGGTAAAGGCAATGAAAATGAGATCTGCAATATTAATATCAGAGAAGATGGATTTGTTGTGGGTGTGAGAGCAACAGCCAAGTAAGTGCCAACATTTTGGAAAGGAAATCTCAAGAGAAGTAGACTAAGAGAAACTAGTGAGAAGGAATTGTGTTAAATACATATGTATACAACTCTATATGCCAACAACAGACTGTTCCCATTCCTAAACAGAGTTATAAATATTATGCCATGAATGCCTTGGTGAAATAACTTTATTTTAAATCAAGTCAATTATTTATGCATTTACTCATCACCTAAAATGGCACTTGTTCTATACTAGAGATTGAAATTCTGAAGTGAATCACCAGTCAGTCCAAAGAAAAAAAATACATAATATCAGTTCATCTAAATAAATTGTGTAAAAATCAATGATAAAGAGATATAAAAAAGCATGATGGAGGAGCAAATGTGGTTCAAGCAGTTGAGCACCTGCTTCCCACATATGAGGTCCAGAAACAATGCCAGGTTCCTCCTAAAAACAAAACAAAAAATAATCAAATAATGTAATCAACTCAGGGGAGCCCATGAATCTCAGTGGTTGAGATTCAGCTTCCCACATATGAAGTCTAACTTCCCACATACAAGGTCCCAGGTTCAATCCCTGACCTGTTACCTCAAAAAAAGGCATGATGGAAGAGGGAAACTGAATATTAGCCGCAAAAAATATTTGGGACTTTAAGGTATAAGTGTGTAAAAAAGGGAATTCCAGGGCTATGCATTTTGACAGAAGGTACAGATTCACATTTTGTGAATAGAGAAAGTCATGTTGGCTCTATGACACATAAGGGTAAATACTTAGACATACATCATTAACACATGCTGAAGGAAGTTAAGGGAGTTCTCTGTTTGGGACAGGAGAGCACTACCTTCTACTGGAAATGCAGGGAGCAGCAAATATGACCTGGACCATGGTTGTGTGTTGTTTCAAAATTCAAAGGTCTATGGAAAGAGGAACAAATAAACAGTTAATTTCATGGACTAATATGAGACAATTTTAGAAAGTAGCTCATTATTATAAATCTTAGATGATCAAACATAGGATGGGATCCATTCAGAGCAACTAGTCAGGTTCATTAAAAAAAAAAAAAACTTAAAAAGGCAGGAAAAATTATGTTCAGAGGAAGCAAGCCAGATTGCATAAATGGACAAGTATCTGCTGATGAAATGGTGCAAAATTATTATTTTCTTAGAAAAGTGTTACTGACACAAATGGCTCTGCTATATCTTTTAATTGAAGTTGGGAATCAAAATTCACCCACAGGACCCTATCCTACTAATAATCCCAAAGGATATTCTCCATGAATTCTCGACTCGTAATTTAAATGTTGCATCTTGTTCAATTTGGAAAGTCATAGTAAGATACATCCAGCAGACTTTATTAAGCCAGAAAATTTTATAAAAAAACACAATCAGCAAGCCAGCCTTTGTTACTCAGGCATCTGAGACAAATGCATGACCAGCATTATAATCTAATCATAACTGGACATTATTTTTTATTTAGAACATAAAAATATGATGCAGTATATTGGGATGCATTGGCAAATGTTATGGATAATTTGGATCAACTAAACAATTAAAAAGAACAAATGTGAGTATAAATGCTTTCTTCTATAATACCCAGAGAGTTCAAATTTACAGATTTTTTTCTCGTATACTGTATTTCTCATTTTTTCTAACTACTCAATTTCAATTTAGAGAAGGAAAAGCGGAAGAAAATATGTAGTGTGTTCAGGAATGAACACAGGAATTTAACTGGAGAACCCAAAAACTGATCACTTTTCTTTGAGAAACTTGTGTTTTGCAGAATAATATAGTAGAAATAACTTCTTAAAATTAAATTGTAAGTTGTTGAGATGCATCATCAATACAGAACTAATCATGAGCGGATCACCAAGTTATTATTATTTGTGAGATCCTTTTGCTCATGAATCCATATTTTCAAATTGTGAGAAAAGGAAACAATAATAGAGTGAAAGTTGTTTTGACTTTATTTTAAAGGCATTGGGTATGAGATATTTATAATCACTATCACAGAAAACATAGTAAGAGAAAGATTTGTTTTCAAATTGGAAAATTTGGGGAAAACCCAAATCTGTTTCTAATTTTTCTTTTTTTAAATTATTTTTTTTATTTTTTAAAAGATACTTCGATTATATAATTTTTACATTAAAAATGTATGGAATTCCCATATGCCCACTCCCTACCCCTCCCTCACTTTCTCACATTAACAACATTATTCATTAGTGTGGTACATTTATAACAATTGATGAACACATTTTGGAGCATGGCCACCAAGTGTGGATTATAGTTTACATTATAGTTTAAACTCTCCTCCACACATTTTTGTTAGTCATGATAAGATATATAATGGCCTGTGTCCATCCTTGCAACATCATTCAGGGCAATTCCTATGTCCAAAGCTGTTTCACAGCCTGATTTGTAGCATCAACATATATTTACAGTCACCTAACACCTGGGATGGTGAATGGAGGAAATGTATAGTAAAGAAGGCTGCTAAACTGAGACTGGAAACCAGCCTCTTTCCACTCTGCTAGTCACACTGCCAATCTCATCAGGCATCACCTGCCTAGAGAACAAAAATCATTTTTTTCAGACATTCCCAAAAGCCTAGAGCACTCATAGCAGCCTCCTGTAAGAAATACAATATTTCCATATATTTCTATCTTCCTTTGCCCATATCTCCTTAGGTTATCTTTAAGCAAGTTAGCGTGGAAATTCAATTATTAAGGGGAAATTAATTCTAATTTCAGAAAAACATACTGATAGAGGAAAAACTCTTAATGATGTTCATCTCATTGTGGTTTATAATATAATGGAAACAAACACTAGAAGTTGCATTAAAGTCTGACTACTGTAGATTACAGAAATAAATTTTAATTCAACAAATTGAATATATTATTTACCTCCACTTGAAAATGATCTAAATCACTTTTTTAAGGGAGGTCGAGAGGCATATTAGGGGAGTTTACTTTAAAATATTAAATTTTGTTACATATGTACACATATTTTCAAAAATAATGCAAAAAATAACTTCCATGAAAGCAATGGATTCATCTGGTGCAGGAAATAGTACTTTAATATGATTCTACAATAGAAAAGCCATATAATAGAATTTACAATTTTAATCATTTTAAAGTGTGTAATTCAGTGGAATTAAGAACATTCACAGTGTTGTGCAACCTTCAGCAATATATAGTTCTAGAACTTTTGCATCATCTTTACCTTCACATTTTCTTGTCATACTGTTGTATATTTACAGGAATATATATAAGAAAGGGGTAACATATTTTAAATTAAGAAAGATAATGGATATAAAAATAAAAGTTAAATAGAGATATGATAAAAGATACTTTATTTTGACCAGATAAATAGCAAATAAATTAAGATTGTTTAAAAAAGTACTGAATTCTGCAGTAGCAGTTATCCATCCCACTTTCAGATTCTAAACAATGCTGAAGTCTTCTCCTTTCTCATCTGGAACACCAGAATAAAGGTCATATTCATGTCTTTGTTTATAAAGCAAAACCAAGTTCCTGTAGGCAAAGCCTCATGGGCAATTTGATCACAGACATGTTTGAAAATGGGTAAATCTCTTCCATATTGAACCATGTGGCCTTGGAAAGCACACACTGCACAGGCTGATACAGATTGCATTGATCAGGGATCAATCTAGTTAATTATTTGACAGAAGCACCATATATGAATGAATACCAGTGAAGATAGCAGAGATTCATGGCCAGGTTCAAGTCCAGACACAGCAGCAAAGCCTAGAATGTAAGAAGTAAAGTAATGTTTAATATGAATGCTTGCAAAGTAACATAATTCCCAGAACAAAACACACACACATGAACACAAACAAACACACATTCATGCACAAATTTTCAGGATAAAATATGTTCTCCTTTGTATATTGTATATTACGCTAATACAGGTTACATAATTTTAAAAACCACCATTTAATGGTTTGCCACACATAAACAAAACGTAATTCATGATCAAAGGAAATTTGAATGGGGATGGTTTCCTTGTCACAGAGACAAATATCTATGCACCTTAAACAAAAAGACCCTACCATTTTCTACACTTGTCCTCCAAAGTTGCCCATCATGGAAAGCAAACAATGCCTCCCTTAATTGCTTTCTATAAAATTAACTACATGGACACAACCAACTTCAAGGAACACTGAGGAATGAAATGCACATTTCTGTCCAGGGAAAAATGGATATGGGTTGAGTAAAAACCCTCAGTTCCATTCAACATGCAATCAGGAATGGAATTATAATACTCATTTTGATTGTTGGAGTATGTTGACTATAAATACAATAAATCATGTAATAAATAGTTTACAGTAAGTAAAACCTTTATTTTGAATATTTTATATGGTGTTCTCTGAGCATCACCACAATGTATCACTAAATTTGAGAATGCTCAAAGAGTATACTGAAATGATCATTTCTCACAGAGATTTTTAAGCTTAAAGAAAAAACTTTTAATACATGAAGTTATAAAACCTCATTCTTGTTATTGCTATAAACCTTCAGTTCAAGCAGTTGAATTTAATTCATAATGGGAAAGAATGAGACAGTACAAATGGGTTTTATTCTCCTGGGACTCTTCCCCAGCATGAAGCATGCTGACATCCTCATTGGTGTGATCATCCTCATCTACTTTGCTGCCCTTACTGGCAATTCCACCTTAATTCTCCTCATCCTGGTGGATTCCCAGCTCTACACACCCATGTACTTCCTTCTCAGCCAGCTGTCCCTCATTGACTTGCTCTTCATCTCCACTACAGTCCCCAGTATGGCATGAACTTTTTCTCATGGCAGAAAAACATTTCAAACATAACCTGTGGAACACAGATATTTTTCTTTCTGATGCTGGGGGAAGCTGAGTGCATTCTCCTGACTCTCATGGCTTGTGATCACTATGTGGCCATATACCATCCACTGAGAAACCCAGACATCATGAACCAGGTGATCTGTCTGTATATAAGCTGTCAATTCTTGTAGTAGGCATTGTGCTACTCTTTATTTCTCTTGTTATCATATTTTCCTCCTACACTATCATCTTTATCACTGTCTTTCACATGAATGCCCTCAAGGGGAGGAAAAAAGCATTGGCCACTTGCCCATTCCACCTGATTGTAATGGAGCTCTTTTATGGCCCATCCATATACACATTCATGACTCCTGGTTCCTCACACAGCTCTGATAAGCACCAGGCTGTATCATTGTTCTTTTCAATCATCAGCCCTACATTGAACCCCTTTATGTATGGCCTGAGAAACAAGGATATTTGGCGGGCCTTGGAGAAGATATGGAAAAGGTGTCAATTCTCAAGGTAAAATGTCCTATCTTTTAAATTCATAGAACTAATGAAAACTACATGAAGTTTCAAAGCCTTCTTGCTCTGTGTGTCTTATTGCATTTAGTCTATCCTAACTCCTGAAGATTCTGACCCACTTAAACATTACATACCTATTACAATGTGAAATATTCTTAATATAATTCTTTCAGAATTTACTTTTATTTGTGTTACTTATTAATAGTTTGTCATGAATTATAAAGACTTTGGAGCATTATAATAGAGAGAACCTGCTGCCACATGAAATGTCAAGACTGTCCAGTTAAGAGAGTGGTATCAGATTCATTATGCATTCTCAAATTGAGTGTCCAGGGGAATCAATTTACATAAATGCCAAAATAAACCCACATGAAATGCCAAGTAGTGGAACATGCCTATAGTCAAAAACACCTGTTTGAGACCCTTTCTATTTAATGCAGCAATATGAGACCCCTGGGCACTAGGAGAAGCCCCTGGTGGTATTGCTCAGACACAGGCAATACCTGATGACAGTATTGTTTTTTAATTGCTGCTGGAACAAATTACCAAGGCCATGAGGATAGAGAGTGTGGGGAGGCATGAAGGGCTATTCTAAGCAAAAGGAAAAATGCCATAGTAGGAATGGCTATCAAGAAAGTGGGATAAGCCACAGTGGATGGAACAAGGAATCTGAGACAAGTTGGGAGATAACAGTTGATGAAAGAACTGCACAATGACCCACAATTTGGTCTTGATCATTATGCTCAGGATGTCTGACTTAATGAAGATATGCTGCCTTCTTCTGATACTCATGGATTTGCCCTCACTACTAGAGAAAACTTGGCACAGGCAGATTGTCACTTCCACATGGCAGCCTAATCTTACTTGTCCAGGCCATGTTCCTCACACAGAAATGTTCCAAAGGTTTATCTTAAGAGAAGAGGGTGAGCAGGGTACAGTGAGAATCTCGTGGAAATTAGAGGAAGCCTGAGTCAGGAGTAGACCGTGATTAAAGACTGGGGGTTCTGGAAGGAAAGACCAGAGTTACAGAGGTTGGGGTCAGGACAGAGGAGCTGGATGACTCCTTCCACATTCTGAAACATACTGTGGTAGGAGCCAGTGGAAACCTGAACAGGGTAGAGGCCAGGCGACCAAAGCAAACAACTTTTCCACAAATGTCTGCCATATTCTCTGGCATCAGACCCCGGGGTGTTGAGTGCTGGCTTTGCCTTCATCTCAGCACCACCATCTCAAGGTCCAGGGGCCCTCAGAGGAATGCCCTGACATTGAACTCAGGAGCTTGGCCCTGAATGTGCCTCTGCAAAGGGATAGAGTGTCCATAGATATATCCTGCAATTTCTGCCACAAAGGAGTAGGAGACCCTGCAGCAACCCCTTGTGGAAAACAGTAAATATTTCCTGGAATAGAAATTTAAAAAAAATGTATTTTTTCTAAAATCAATTTTATTGATACATATAAACAAATAATAAATCCATCCAAAGTGTATAGTCAGTGGTATTCTGTATAATCACATAGTTTTGCATTTACCACTTCAATCATTTTAGAGCATTTTCAATATTCCAATAAAAGATTAAAATACAACCAAACAATAACAACTCATCACCTCTCACTCTCTCTGTGCTTCCAGTGCCACACATAGCTACTAATCTGTTTCCCTCTCTCTAGTTTATTTGTGTATATATATATTTAAAACAGTCTTATATTTGCAATATCATGCATATTTGTATTTTACATGATGTTTCACTATGCTATACAGTTCCATGTTACATTTTTTAGCTTTCCTTCTAGTAATACACATGACATTAGACTTTCCCTTTAAAGCACTGTCATACCTATATACTAACTCTGCTTATTACAAACAGTATAATGTACTTTCACCATTTCTATTCAGTTCCAAAGATTTATAAACAACCTTTTTACAAATTCTTCACAGATTCAACTTCAGCTTTCCATTATCTACCTTCCTCCTATTTCTGGTGACCTATATTCTAATTATTAACTGCATGTCTATTAGTCAGCCAAGGTGTGTTGATGCAAAATACCAGAAATCTGTTGGCTTTTATAAAGGGTATTTATTTGGGGTAGAAGCTTAAGGTACTTCCTTCACCAAAGTCTGTTGGAACATGTTGGAGCAAAGGGACTGGTGATGTTTGCAAGGGTTCTGCCTTCATCTTCCTCTTACTGCTCCATATACCAGTTTCTTCAAATGTCTGTTGTATGGTGGGATAAATCTCATCTCTCTCCCAGGGCTCATTTCTCTCTGGGCTCAGCTGCTCTGCTCTCTCACAAGGTCAGCTGTAAACTATCAGTTGAATGGCTCGTCTCTCTTCTCGGGGTCTCTGACATGTCTATGGAACTGTCTCTATTCTTCTAGTTATTTTCCTGTGTGTTTACTTCCCAGGGCTCCAGCTCAAATTTCAAAACACTGTGTTCTCTGCCGTGTCATTTTCTCTCTGAGTCCCTGCCCACCAAGGAGGTGGGGACTCAACATCCTACTGATGTGACCCAATCAAAGCCCTAGTCATAATCTAATCATGTAAGAGTGTAAGAGTGAAACCTCTGAATCCAATAAAATTCTAAATGTATCACTTGCCCAGACCACTTTACAAACACAATCAGCATTTCTTTTTGAAATTCATCAATAATAACAAACTGCCACACCATGAGTTTACACAATACATTTAGTTCATCACAGTGCAATCATACAGTATTTGTCCTTTTTGTGCCTGGCTTGCTTCACTCAACATAATGTCCTCCAGTTTAATGCATGTCGTCATATTCTTCACAACTTCATTTTTTCTTACTGCCTCATAATATTCCATTGTGTGTGTAACCATGATGATTTTATCCATTCAATAATTGATGGATACCTGGGCTTGTTACAACTATTGGCAATCAGATTAATGCCACTATGAGCATAGGTGTACAGATGTCTGTTCATACCATGGCTCTCAGTTATTCTGGTTATGTACCTAGTAATGTTATTGCGGAGTCACACGGCAAGTCTTTATTCATCCTTCTTAGAAAGTGCCAAACAATCTTCCACAGTGGCTGTACCATTCTACATTCCTATCAGCAGTGAATAAACATTTATCTTTCCACCTCCTCTCCAACATATACAGTTTTCTGACTTTTTAATAGTGGCCAGTCTAATATGTGTGCAATGATATCTCATTGTAGTTTCATTTGCATTTCCCTAATAACTAGTGATGTTAAATATTTTGTCATGTGTGTTTTCACAATTTTTTTTCTTTCATCATTGAAAGATGTCTTTTTGCCGTTTTTTAAATTGGATTTGTGATCTGTTTATTGACCTGAGACTCCCTGGATAGAAAACAGTGCAATGAGGATGGAGTAGAGAGCAGAACCATGTTAACAATGGGATCATAATTTCTCATTACTTTCCTGAATCTGATTTGCTGGCACCCTCTGATCACTTCATTAGGCATATCCAGTTATTAACAGTGGTAAAGTCCTTACACCTGACTCCAAAAATGGATCCACATAGTTGTCATTTCCTTCACAATGGAAAATGCCAGTGGTTTCCATTCTCTGCCCCAATTAGGGAAGGTATATCTGGGGATTGGAAATGACAAGGGATGCCAAAATTTGGACTGAGATGTCCCCAGGGGAATCACCTGAGCATGCATTGATAGTCAGCACATGGAGCTGAAGATTCTATATGAAGCAAGATTGTTCTCATCTCCCACCCAGGCAAACATGGAATCACACTCCTGGGTTCAAATCTCAGGTCCCTCGCACATAGCTGTGTAATTTGGGAGTTGTTTCTTATCTGTGAGATTCTTTATCTTCATCAATAATCAAGACCTTTGAGAAGCAGGGCGTTGAGGTACTTTCCATTGTTTTTTCAAATCAGTGATTTTTCTGTAACATAGGATGAGTATGGATTTTGGAGAACAAAATGCTGCATCACAGAACTTGCAGGTGATTGTTAAACCTGTCCTGCAGCAAGGGCATCAGTCCTTCTGAGATAGAAATGTGGGCAATTCACTGTGTGAATGAAGCCTCCAGAAACTCCATAGAAAAGGTATGGGTGGGTCTGGCAGGTGACGCCTCT
>JAQZBX010058632.1:0-17707 GCA_029593785.1 Cabassous unicinctus
TCTGCCTCGGGATGGGTGTTGTCCATCATCAATTCCTTGATAGTTGTCCTCGGTGAGTCCAATAAACTGAGAGCAGTTATTACAACTCTGCTGAAATTCACGGCTTAACTAGCTCATGAACAGAGCAAAGATTTAAGCCTCTGAAACATATATTTAAGAAGTAGAGTGCTAATTATAGGTTCAAATAAAAGGGCAGAAGAGCCATGCATAGAGAAGCTATAAATGAGTCTAACTCTGTTACATTGATGAAAATATGTTCAAAAATAAGTCTCACTGGCTGGATCCCAAACTCCTGAGCTTATTTGCCCCTCTAGTATTGTCTAGATGTATCTAGAGCCCTCAGGAGCACTTCTGTTTAAGGCAATGTTTACTGTGGCAGTCAATGAGATTGTGCTGAGACATGCATAAGCATAATCCCTGGAATTACCTCCTGACTCACTTTGAAATCTCTTAATCATTAAAAACTCATTTGTATTTAATATTTCCCCATTTTGGTCAAGGTTTTTTCCTGACTCATTGCTATGGTAATCACTAAGTTTCACTTTTTGAAGAATAAGTTTCATAGTTACTTGCAACAATATAGAGGGATTGACATAGTGGTCTGTTTTCTTTTATTAGGCAGTTCCCAGGTTCTTGAAGGGTTCTTGTCCCTGTAATTGAGAACATAGCAGGACTCCCTAGGTCAGGAGTTTAACGTTTTCTTGCTTATTGTGTGGGTCTCCACCCACTGATATAACACATTATGACAAAATGAACACATATATTCCATTGAGGCATGCTCCAGGTGTTCCCTATCCCGCACATCAACCCATACACAATGCCCTACACCAGTAACCCTCCCCTGCCATATTTTCCAAAAGTACATTCCTACTATTGTAGCTTTAACCATAGACCTGCAAATCTCTGAAGTTCACCTACTCTTTCCTCCAACACTCCCCCCAGTTCAATAGATTGTCTAACACAAACCCCTACACTGCTCCCTATCACAGACCAGCACTGCTGAACCCAATCACATCACTGAACAACTTTCATGCCCATCTGCTGCCTAACCACAACTTTCAACCTTAGATAGATTCTACACTTATGGGCATCAGCTCACCACCCTCTACTCCTTTTCTGTCTCCTATTAATCTATCTTCCAGACTCTAGCTCTGTGTCTACTCAATTTGCTTAAGTCATATCAATGAGGTCATGTAATATTTATATATTGACTGGCTTACTTCACTCAATATAAGGTCTTCAATATTCTTCCAGGTTGTCACATATGTTAATAATGCATTCCTTCTTACAGCTGAGTAATATTCCATTGTATATATATACCACCGTTTGCTTATCCATTCACCTGTTGATGGACATTTGGGTGGCTTCCAACTTTTAGCAATAGCAAATAATGCTGCTATAAACATTTGCGTACATATATCTATTTGTGTCCTGATTTCAATTCTTCTGGGTATATACCCAGCCGTGGAATTGCAGGAGTTCTACAGTGAGCTTCTGAGAACCCACCAAACTGTCCTCCACAAATGGCTGCACCATTCTACATTCCCACTAACAAATGATGAGGATTCCTTCTCCTCCACACCCTCTCCAACACTTGTAGTCCTCTGTTCTTTTATTAGATTCCAGTCTAATAGGTATAAGATGATATCTCATTGTAGTTTTGATTTGCATTTCTGTCAAATGCCAGTGATGCTGAGCATCTTCTCATGTGCTTTTTAGCCATTTCTTTTTCTTCTTTTGAGAAGTGTTCATTCAAATCTCTTGCACATTTTAAATGGGTTGTCTTTTTATTTTTGAGATGTAGGATTGCTTTTTATATTCTGAATGTTAGGCCCTTATCGGACAGATGGTTACCAAATAATTGCTCCCAATGAGCATACTGCCTTTTCACTTTCTTGACAAATGCTTTCAAAGTGCAAATGTTTTTAATTTTGAGGAGGTCCTATTTACCTATTTTTTTCTTTCATTGCTTGCACTTTGGGTAAAAGTTTATGAAACCGTTTTCTACTACAAGTTTGATTAACTACTTCTCTGTATTGTCTTCTAGGAGCTTTATGGTCTTGGCTCTTATGTTTTGATCTTTGATCCATCTTGAGTTAATTTTTGTATAGGGCTTGAGATGGTGATCCTCTTTCATTCTTTTGGATATGGATATCCAGTTCTCCAAGCACCATTTGTTAAAGAGGTCATTTTCTCCCAGTTGAGTGGGTTTGGTGGCTTTGCAGAATGTATTAGTCAGCCAAAGGGGGTGCTAATGTGAAATACCAAAAATGGGTTGGTCTTTATAAAGGGTATTTATTTGGGGTAGAAGTCCACAGATATCAGGCCATAAAGCGTTAAGTTTCTTCTCTCACCACAGTCCATTGCCACGTGTTAGAGCAAGACAGCTGCCTATGTTTGCCAGGGTTCAGGCTTCTTGGTTTCCTCTCTTCCCGGGGCTGCATTACTCTCCGGGCTTAACTCCTGTTTCCTCCACAAGGTCAGCTGTAGGCAATCAGGCAAACGGCTCGCTTCTCTTCTCCTGGGGCCTTCTTTCCAAGATCAAAACTGCTTCTCAAAAACTGCTTTTCTGTCCTTTGCCTTGCCTTTTATATTCGATTCCCCACCCACCAAGGGGTGGGGCTCAATGCCCTACTGACGTGGCCCAGTCAATGCCCTAAACATAACTTAATCATTCCCAGATTAACAGATCAGATTACAGGCATGATCCAATTATATTTTTGGAATTCATAATTACATCAAACTGCCAAACGGCCATACAGAATATCAGTTCACCATGTATAGAAGGATCCATACCTTAACTCTCAATTTTGTTCCATTGGTAAGTATGTCTATTCTTATCCCAATGCCATAGAGTTTTGACTGCTGTAGATTTGTGGTATGTTATAAATTCAGGTAGTGTGATACCTCCAATTTCATTTTTCTTTTTTAATGTCTTTAGCTATCCATAGCCCCTTGACCTTTCAAATAAATTTCATAATTAGCTTTTCTAACTAAGTAAAAATGCTGCTGTAATTTTTATTAGGATTGTGTTAAATCTGTAAATCACTTTGGGTAGGACAGGCATCTTAAAGATCTTTAGTCTTCCAATCCATGAACATAGAATATTCTTCCATTTATTTAGGTCTTCTTTTATTTCCTTTAACAATGTTGTGTTGTTTACTGTGTACAAGTCCTTTACATTTCAGAGAAATTTATTATTCCTAGGTGTTTGATTCTTTTAATTGCTATTGTAAATGGATTTATTTCTTGATTTCTTCCTCAGTTTGCTGATTATCCATGTACAGAAATGCTACTATTTTTTGTGTGTTGGTGTTATGTTCTGCAATGTTACTGAACTTGTTTATCAGCTCTAGAAGCTTTGTTGTAGATTTCTCAAGGCTTTCTCCGTATAGCACCACGTCATCTGCAAATAGGGAAAACTTTATTTCTTCCTTTCCCATTTGGATGTCTTTTAAAACTTTTTCTTTCCTAAGTGTTTGAGCAAATAGTTCTAATACAATTTTAAATAAGAGCAGTGACAATGAGCATTCTTGTTTTATTTCAGATCTTAGAGCAAAAGCCTTGAGCTTTTCACCATTGAATATGGTGTTAGCTGTGGGCTTTTCATATTCATCCTTTATTTTCATCAGAAAGTTTCTTTCTATTCCTATCTTTTGAAGTGTGTTTTTTTTTTAAACAAAGAAAGGATACTGTATTTTGTCAATGCTTTTTTTTCTTTTCTGCATCAATAGACATGATTATGAGATTTTTTTCATTCACTCTATTAATGTGGTCACTACATTGTTTAATTTTCTTATGTTGAGACATCCTTGTATACCAGAGATGAAACCCACTTGGTCTTGGTATATAATTCATTTAATGTGTTGTTGAATACTATTCTCAAGTGTTTTGTTAAGGATTTTACTTTCCAGGTTCATTAGAGAAATTGGTTTTTGGTTTTCCTTTCCATTGTCTTAATGTGGCTTTGGTATTAGGGTGATGTTGGCAATACAGAACAAGTCAGGCAATGTTCTCTCTATTTTTTTTTTTTTGGAAGAATTTAAACAGTATGGGTGTTAGTTCTTTCCAGAATAATTGGTAGAATCCATCTGTGAAGCCATCTGGTTCTAGGCTCTTCTTATTTGGGAGGTTTTTCTTTTTTTAATCAAAAATTCAATCTCACTTCTTGTGATTGGTCTGTTGACTTCATCAATTTCTTCTTTCATCAATGTAGGCTCCTTGTGTTTTTCTAGAAATTTGTTGATTTCAACTATGTTATCTATTTTGTTGGCATGCAATTTTTTGAAGTATCCTCTTATGATACACTTTATTTCTGTGAGGTGAATGGTGATATCTCCTTCCTTGGTTTTTTATTTTATGTATTTGCATCTTCTCTCCTTATTCTTTGTTAGTTTAGGTTTGTCAATTTTATTAATCTTCTCAAAGAATCAGATTTTAGTTTTGTTAATTTTTTCCAGCATTTTCTTATTCTCAATTTCATTTAGTTCTGCTCTAATCTTTGTTATTTCCTTATTTCTGCTTGCTTCCAAATTAGTTTGTTGTTATTTATCTAATTCCTCCAGGTGTGCATTTATGTTTTTGTTTTTCATTCATTCTTCTTTTTCAACATACGCATTTATGGCTATAAATTTCCCTCTCAGCACTCTTTTGCTGCATCCCATAGGTTGTGACATGCTGTTGTCTCATTTTCATTTGTTTCAAGGTAGTTACTGATTTCTTTTGCAACTTCCTCCTTAACCCACTGATTTTCTAAGAGTATGTTGTTTAACTTCCATATCTTTGTGTCTTTTCTAGTTCTCTGCCCATTACTGATTTCCAACTTCCTTCAATTGTGGAAAGAAATTACTTTGTATAATTTCTTGCTGAATTAGTTTAGACTTGTTCTGTGGCCTAGCATGTGGCCTATCCTGGAGAATGATCCATGTGCACTTGAGAAGAATGTATATCCTGCTGTATTTGGGTGTAATGTTCTGTATATATCTATTAGGTCTAGATTTTTAATGCATTATTCAAAGTCTCTCCTTCTTTATTGACCCTCTGTCAAGAGCTTCTCTCTAATGGTGACAACGGTTTACTAAATTCCCCTCTTTAATTGTAGAGACATCTTTTTCTACACTTAATTTTTCCAATGTTTGCTTCATGTATTTTGGGGAATCCTGGTTAGGTGATTAAATGTTATGATTGTTCTTTCTTCATGAGCTATTACCCTTTTATTAATATATAGTATCCTTCTTTGTATCTTACAGTAGCTTTTGCACTTAAAGTCTATTTATTTCTGATATTAGCATAGCTAGTCCTGCCATTTTTTGTTTACTGTTTTCATTTAAAATAATTTTCCAACCATTTACTTACAAGCTGCTTGCATTCCTTGGTCTAAGATGTGTTTCTTGTAGACAACATATAGATGGGTTATATTTCCTTATCCTTTCCACCAATCTGTGTCTCTTGATTGCAGAGTTTAATACATTAACATTCTGTTATTACTCTCAAGCAGTATTTACATTAGCCATACTTTCTTTAGGTTTTTATATGTCATATATGTTATTTCTGTTTTTATCTTTTTTGTTATTCTTACCAATAATCTTCCTTCCTACACTATCCTTCAACCCTCTCTCTCCATTTTTTTCTTTTCAATATACAGAACTACCTTTAGTGTTTCTTGAAGGACAGGTTTTTTGTTTAAAAACTCTTAATTTGTATTTATCTGTGAATATTTTGAACTCTCCCTCATTTTTGAATGCCAGCTTTGCTGGATACAGAATTCTTGACTGACAGTATTTTTTTTTTTTTAACACCTTAAGTATGTCATACCATTGCCTTCTCACCTCTATGGTTTCAGATGAGAAATCACTGCTTTATCTTATTGAGCTTCTCTTGTGTGTGATGGATCTCTTTTCTCTTGCTGCTTTCAGGTTTTTTGTGAATAATTCAATCTCATTACTTGTGAGTGGTCTGTTGAGTTTGTCTTGAGCATTGGGCAATTTGATAAGTATATGTCTCAGGGTAAGCCTTTTAGGATTTATACTGTTTGGGGTGTGCTCCACTTTCTGGACATTTGCATCCATGTCTCTCAAAAATGTTGGGAAATTTTCAGACATTATTTCCTGAAACACTCCTTCTGGTCACTTTCCTTTCTCTTCTCCCTCTTACATGCCTAAAATGTGTATATTTGTGCATTTCACACTGTCATTCAATTCCCTCAGTCCCTGCTGCTTTTTATTCTTATTTTATCTATCTTTTTTACTATCTGCCTGATTTCAGATGTATTATTCTTCGATGTCACTACATCTTTCCACTGTCTTTACAAATCTTTTATTTGCTTCCAGTGTATTTTTCATTTCTTGCATTTTGCCTTTCCTCACTATCAGATCCATTATCCTTTTATGTATATTTATGATTTCTTCAGTATGTCTCCCTGTGTCTTCTTAATACCCTTTATCTCTTCCTTCACTTTATTAAGTTGATTTCATGATATTTGTTTGGACCTCCTTGGTTAGTTGTTCCACATTCTGCATCTCCTCCACTTTTTTGGTTTGTTCATTAGTCTGGACCATGTATTCCTTTTTCTTAGTATGGCTTGGAATTTTTTGTCCATGTTGAATCATCTGTTTATCTTGATGGACTTATTCAGATGATTAGCTTCTCTTTCAGCTCTAGGGTTTTACTTTTTTTATTTTGGTAAGTATCCTTTTTGACACTTGGTTCCTCTTGTTGCATATACTTGTAGTTGTCTGTGTTCCCTTGACAAAATGTTAAGACCATAGAAAGGAAAGAGAGAAGAAGAGAAAAACAATAGTAATAATAATAATAATAATAATAAAATAGAAAAGGTATCATACAAGGACCAGGAAAATGAAAAAAGTATATAAAATCTATAACCCAAGAAAAACACAAAGAATAGAATAAAAAAGGTGGAATAAAAAATAAAATGAAAAAAAATAGAAAAAACAGAAAGAAAGAAAAATAAAAATGAAGACCAAACAAGAAAAGGTGGAATAAAAGCAAAGCAACAGAAGAGGAATAAATAAAAGATAGAAAAGAAATAAAGACATTAAGTAGAAGAAATAAGGACAAGATAAAAGGGAAACAAAGAAAGAGAAATGACAACAACCAAAAAATAAAAAACAAAAACAGAAAAATTAAGCATCCCTCTTAGGTCCCTAGAAACCATTTCAAGATGCCATGTTCATTAATCACCCTGCAGGTTGCCTTCCACAATTCAGTTACACACTTCTAGTGAATGAAATAAATAATTTTCAAAAGGATAAATAACAGTTTGAAAAACCTAAAACATAATAAATCTCAGTCTATATGTTCCCTGTAATAAAGTGATAGCTGGGTGCTTGATAACCCAGTGGATCACTCTCTTTATCCTCTCAGCAGGTACCAGGAATTGAATCAGGGACCTCATATATGTGAGGCAGATGTTCTTACATTGAACTATACCCACTCCAAAGGTTAAGTTGTCTTCTGAAAACATATTTGGCTCTTACCACCCCCTTTCCCAAAGGCAAGTTGGGCTTCTGTTTGCCAGCTATTTCTCATGGTTTTCTTCTTGCCCAGAGGGTTATGTGCCTTTCCCCACCTGCCTCCTCACTGATTTAGTTCCTCTGGGCAGCTGAGTGTGACAGATTGCCTGATCAGATCACACCTCCCCTCTCACTAGATCCACTTCAGTGCTGACTCAGGTCTTTTGTGAGATTCAAAAGGGTCTCAGCTTCTCAAACTCACTGAAGAGAAACCACTCTCCACACTCTGCCAGCCTTTTTCCTCCCAAGGAACTTTCTTTCCAATTCAGTTGGCTTCTCACTTTTTCCCAAAAGTCCTATATATGACTTTTGAGAGCAGGTTGTTAAAAAGATTCCTAAGTTTCACCCTTTGGAGACTGGTAAAACATGTCTAGAATAGGGTTTGCAAAATTTTTAATTTTTTTTTTTAAATAAAAAATTTCAACATTACACAAAATTAGGAAGAATATTACTATAACAGTACTCATCACCCAGATCAAACAGTTATCAATATTTTACCGTATTTGCTTAATCAATACCATTTATTCCTTGCTGAATTGTCTTAACGATAATTCCAGATGTCATGATATTTCATTGAAAACATTGAAAACACAGGAACAAATTGGTAACCATAATGGCATCATGCCTAAAAAAAATAACAGCTCTTAATTTTCATCTTATATCCAGTCCTTAAGCTAATTTTTCTGATTGTCTCAAATATGCCATTTTATGGCTGGCTTGTTAGAATCAGGATGTATAAAAGAGCCACATATTGGTTTATGACTCAAGTTTTAACAAACACCTCAGATGATTTTGATGTCAGCAATTCTGGGAACAACTTGAAATTATTTAGACAACTTAAACTGAAAGTTTGGATATAACAACTCTTGGCACCATTTGTGGATTGTAAAATGTGATTCTGAAGTATAATGAGAAACACTTGGAATTGTTGACAAGATATAAATTTATATTACTAGTAAGTTCTTTAATATTTAATTTTTCCAAAGACCTGGCACTGGCAGTGTAGCCATAAATTTCTGATGCTACTAAAACATCAGAGTCTTTTTTTTCCAGGAAAAAGCATAACTTTATTTTCACTTTTCCTAGTAAACCACAATTGACAGTAACAAAGGAGACTGTGCAGTTGAACTTTTTATTTTAATAAAATCAGAATATGTGTAGCACATGCAGTGCTAGCATCTAAACTAATACAATAAGCAATTAATAAAGCTACAGTGACTTTAGTTTCAGTCTTTACATTCAACAAGTTTAAATCCATTCTTACATGAGTTTTTAAAACTTATTTATTAACTGAAAATATTGCTTGCTGATAAAACTTGCTCAAATGCTACTGTAGAATGTACAAGTCACTGATTATGACAATACAACAAAGATAACCACGTTTGAGTACTGCAATGTGCCAGACATTCACTGAAAAAAAAATATGCACAACTAAATGAAACTCACACAACTAACATCTGAGAATCTAGACACTTCATATCAGTGTTTTGAAGTGTTTCATTAATATCTTAAGACAAATATATCAAATATTTTTTTATTAATGGCCATTTCATAATGAATGAGATGATACCACATTGTAGTTTTGATCTGCATTTCTCTAATAGCTTACGATGTTGAAGATTCATTTATGTAACTTTCGATGTTTGTATTTCCTCTTTGAAGAAATGTCTATTAAAGTCTTTGGGCAATTTTTTAATTGCGTTGATTTTCCTTTTATCATTGAGTTGTATGATCTCTTTATATAACAGGGATATCAAACCCTTAGATATGTGGCTGCCAAATATCTTCTTTTGTTGAATAGGGAGCCTGTTAATCTCCTTCACAAATTCCTTTCAAGTAAAAAAGTGTTTAACATTGAAGAGGTTGCATTTATCTACTTTCTTTCATTGTTTGTGATTTGGGTGTAAGGTTTAAGAATACAGCACCTACCACAAGATCTTGAAGATACTTCCTTACATTTTTTCTAGGAGTTTTATGGTTGTAGCTTTTATATTAAGTTTTTTGATCCATTCTGAGTTAATTTTTGTAAAAAGTATAAGATAGGGTCCTACTTTTTCTTTTCCAGCTTTCCCAGCACCATTTGTTGAATAGACTGCTCTGGCCCAGGTGGGTTGACTTTAACTGGCTTGTCAAAAATCATCTTGCCATAAATTTGAGGATCTATCTCTGAACTAAATGGCATTCTTTTGGTCAAAATGTCTATCTTCATGCCAGTGCCATGCTGTTTGGGACCTCCTACCCTTCCAAATAAGTTTGACAAATTGCCTTTCCAATTCTGCAAGAATTACTTTTGGAAGTTTTATTGAAATTTCATTGAATCTGCAGGTAAATTTGGGAAGAATTGACATCTTAATACTGTCTTAGTCAGCCAAAAGGATGTTGATGCAAAATACCAGAAATTGGTTGGTTTTTATAACAGTATTTATTTGGGGTGGAAGCTTACAGTCATAATGCCCTAAAAAGTCCAACTCAGGGTACCATAAGAGGTAATTTTGCATCCAGAGTCTGCTGCTATGTGTTGATGCAAGATGGTGGGCAAATTCTGTGAGGATTCAGTCTTCCTTCTCCTCCCAAGGTTCTGTGGTCCCAACTTATTCCAATATCAACTGTAGGCTGGGATAAGTCTCAAGTCTCTCCTGGATCTCATTTCTCTCAAGGCTCAGCTGCACTGCTTTCTCCACAAGGCCAGTAAACTGTCATGTGAATGGATTGGCTCCCTTCCTGGGACCTCTGCTGGGTCTCATGGAGTCATCTCTCTCTACTCACATATCTGCTTCTCTGTGTGTTTACTTCCCAGTGCTCCAATATCAAAACTCCAACTAACTCCTTTGCCTTGTCATATTCTCTGTGAGTCCCCAACCAACATATCCTGCTGATGTGGCCCAATCAATGACTTAATCATAATTTAATCAAGTAAGAGTGAAACCTCCACTACAATATACTATGCTCAGAGGAGAAGAACAGTACAAACACAATCAATTATCCATTTTTGGAATTCATGAACAATATCAAAGTCCCACAATGAAAATTTGTCTTCCAAACCATTAATATGGTATGTCCTTCTATTTACTTAGGTCTTCCTTGGTTTCTTTTAACAATGTTTTTCAGTTTTCTGAATACAGCCCTTTAGGTCTTTGATTAAGTTTATTCCTAAATGTTTGATTCTGTCAGTCCCTATTATAAATGAAAAATTTCCTGACTTCCACCTCAGATTGCTCATTATTAGTGTATAGAAATGCAACTGATTTTTGCATATTAATCTTGTATCCCACGACTTTGCTGAACTCATATATTAGTTACATTGGATTCGTTGTGGATTTTTCAGTATTCTCTAGGTATAATATCATTCTATCAGCAAGTAGCGAAAGTTTCACTTCTTCTTTTCCTATTTGGATGTTTGTAATTTATTTTTCTTGCATAATTGCTCTAGCTAGAGCTTTTAGCACCTTATTGAATAACAGTGGTGATAGTTGTCATTTCTATCTTGTTCCCAAACTCAGCTGGAGAGTTTTCAGTCTTTCACATTGAGTAAAATGCTAGCTATGTGATTTAACAAAATCCAACATACATCTTGATGAAAATACTCTGAAAGATAGGAATAGAAGGAAACATTCTCAGCAAGATAAAATGCATATTTGAAAAATCCACTGCTAACACTGAATCTGTTACTTTTTAACTTTGTCCTCAAGTCTTCTCAAATGTCGGATTATACATGGCTGACTGACCACATATATTCACTAGGAGAGGTTGGTGCAGTTGGGGTGGGGGCACTAATTTAATAGGTCTGAAGGCGCCCAAGAATTTATTTAAACATTTTTTTTTCCAGATGATACTCATAGAATGCTAGTTTGGGGAATCATTGCCCTGTCTTGAGTGGCAACTTAAACAATATATTACAACTATTTATTCCTCAATAGATACACTTACCATTGAGCTGTTTAGAATGGATTCAAAAAAGTAGGAGATAGCAGAAAACCATTACAGTGGGGAAACTTAAAAGATATCATCTAGTGTCTTCTTTTATAGAAGTATGCATTGTAAGTAATTAACATCTTGGTAATCAGAACCTTTTTGAGTCTTTTCAAAGAGACCACTGATTGATTTTTTTAAAATAACTTTTTGAGTTCCTTACAGTAAGTACAGAAGAAAAGTAAGGGTGCAATATAACAATTGCAGGGTTAGATATCCATTTATTAAACGTAATTTCAAGATTCTTAAAATGGTAATTGCCTTATTACATTTTAATATTTAATAAAAGTAGATTAAATAATGACTTATAATATAAGTTACCTTTTATACATTGCCAATGTTTTTGCCTATTAAACTCTGGCTAAAATGAAAAAAAAAATAAAGGAAAATACTACTTATACACCACCAAAAATGTTTGAATGTTAAAAATATTAAATTCAGTTTGATATAAGGGGCTTGCATGAAAGAGTAACCATTGCATGATGAGGTAAAGAGCTGTAAAATAGAATATGGTAATAGTATGATAGTAAATGAATAAATATGTAGACTATATTTGCATTTTAGAAGGGATAGCAAAAAGAGGATATAATAGGAAGGGGCAAGGAAATTCCCTGGAATTCTTTTAATTTCAATATCTTTTTATATTTGTGTTACAGGTTTATGTTTCAAATTACTTTGAATAATAAGAATAGAATTTCATGCTTTGAACTGTTTATAAATGACACAAAGCATTAAAAGGACCATACTCAAATAATTAGATCAAATTATAATATTCAAACTAAATTATTTAGTACTGCAGGGTACTTATGTTTGCAACTTAGTTTGAAATACAAAGAAATCTTAAAAAGCAAACAATGATGATTTGATAGATGGAAAGAAGGGTGGATAGATATATAGATAAATGACAAAACAAGTATAGGATAATGCACATTGCACAATATAAGCTTAAATAGATGGATATATAATTCTCCATTGTAAAGTTCTTTCATCTTTACTCTATGTTTAAGTTTTACTTGAGGGGATGTTAAGACTTAAAAATACAAATATTAACACTTTTAAGAATATTACAAGTCCACTGCTTATTTGTAAGAAAATTACTAGTTATTTTCAAAGGAATGAAAAACTTCATGATGCCCCATTAAAATATCACTATTAAGAATTCTACACATCAAAAAATGTAGAATGAAGACAATTACTCTTCTGAAAATAAATTTTAAAAATTTTCCTAGTGTTATTATATAGCTGAGTAACAAATAAAGCTTTTAAATAAAAACATATTTTAATGTAAAATAAACATAGGTTAAAAGAAATGCATCATATATTGCCATAAGTAATAATATTTTCTAAAGTACATTTCTTTAAAAAACATAATTTGGCAATTTTCATTTAATACTGTTTGAAAGTGCTAGACAGTGTAATTACACAAAAAATATATGATATAGGTATACCAAAAATGAAAATCAATGTTACTTTTTAAAGTTTAATTAGAATGTTAAACTATTCTAAAACACTAACTTGTAAACATTGAGAAAATCTTTTTCACCTATTAAATATTATTTATTGAAAATCTCCTATGTACCATCACTTAACTAAGTTCTGAGGATACATCTGTCCACATGAAAAGCAAGGGGTAGAAGTGGCAAGATGGTGATGATTTAAAAGGGTGCTTAAAATCTGTCTTGCAAGGGATGGCTGAGAGGGGTTGCTACTAGTTTGTTTCTTGTTTGCTGTGCTTCCTCTTCATTAATTTCCATTTTTTTATGTATATCAATTTTGTCTACCAATGCTCTCTCTTTTCCTTCCTTCATCTTTCTATCTTCTGCTTTCTGTTTTTGTTCTTACATTCTACCTCTCTTTGTTTAGTCCTCAATTTTTCTGGTTTTAAATTTTTTCTTGTCTACCCAGTTTTCTTTCTTTTATTAACTATTTTTCTTTTTGTCTTTTCTTTTCTCTTTCCCACTCTCATCATCATTCTGGCCTTTTAATTACTTCTATATATATTTTTTCTCTATTCGGTTTTCCATTTAATTGTTGGTATACCACTTTTTTATTACTATTACTCTACATTGCTTAAATGAGTTAAATATTCATTTTACAAGGTCTTATATGGTTTCTTTTCTAACTATTACTATTATTATTACTATTATCCTTTTTCTTTTCTTACCTCTTTTGCTTTCTCTGGCTCTAATCTTTTTCCTTCAAGGGAGCATAGACAATAGCAAAGAAATACAATAAGAGGAACAAAGTGTCAAAGAGAAAACTTGATACACACTCAAAAACAGCAACTAAATAAAACCTTAGAGTAAAGAGATAATCTAATCAACTGAATAAACCCATCAAGAGAAAAAGATGACCGGACAGAAAAAAAAAAATTTACAAACCATAATGAGAAACAGGAAAACATGGCACTGTCCAATGAACAAACTAAAAACCAGGAAGACGTGCACAACATTGAAGAACTAATCAAAGCTGTCCAAGAAAATATCATGGACCAACTTAATAAAGTGAAGGAAAAGATCGAGGATATTAAGATGACACTGAGAGAATATACTGAAGAAATTGTAAACATAGAGAAAAATAAAATAAACTGATATAATGCTGATAAATGGCACAATCCAGGAAATCAAAAATACCCTGGAAGCACAAAAAAGCAGATTTGAACAGGCAGAGGAAAGAATTAGCAATTTGGATGACAGTACATCTGAAATTAAACAGAGAGTAGAAGAGCTAGATAAAAAGCTAGTAAAATACAGCAGGGATTTAGGGATTTTAATGACAACACAAAACACACAAACATATGCATTACAGGCATCTCAGAGGGAAAAGAGAAGGGAAAGGGGACAGAAAGAGTGCTGGAGGAAATAATGACTGAAAACTTCACAACCCTATTGAGGGAGAGGGATGTACATGTCCAGGAAGTGCAGTGCACCCCAAACACTATAAATCAAATTAGGTCTACTATAAGACATATACTTTTCAAACTGTCCGATGCTCAAGACAAAGAAAAAATACTGAAAACAGCAAGGGAAAAGAGAACCAGCACATACAAGGGAAGCTCAATAAGATTAAGTACTGATTTCTCATCTGAAACCATGGAGTCAAGAAGGCAGTGGTATGACAAAGTTAAGGTACAAAAAAAAAAATTCCTGCCAAAAATTCTCTATCCAGCGAAGCTGTGATTCAAAAATGATAGAGTTCAATATATTCACAGATTAACATAAATTAATAGAGTATGCCAATAAGAAACATGCCCTTAAAGAATTACTAAAGGGAGTTCTGCAGGTTAAAAGGAGAAAACAGGAGAAAGAGAGAGTTGGAAAAGAGTGTAAAAACAACTAAAAAGACCAAAAGAGAAATAAAACAACATATGACATACATAAACCCAAACAAAATATGACTAATATAAGTAATTCCTTGAGGGTAATAGCACAGAATGTTAATGGAATAAACTTACCAGTCAAGAGACACAGAATCACAGAATGGATGAGGAAAAATGACTCATCTATATTTGTCTAAAAGAAACCCACTTTAGACCCAGGGACACAAGGAGGCTGAAAGTCAATGGCTGGAAAACAATCTTCCAAGCCAACAATAAATAAAAAGCAGTGAAAGTAGCTATAGTAATATCAGACAATATAGAATTTAAATGCAAAACAATTGTAAGAGAAAAATTCAGTCACTATAGATTAGTAAAAGGGGTAATATTTCAAGAAGAAAGAACAATCATAAATATGTATGCACCTATTTGAGGTGTCCCAAAATACATGAGGCAAACACTGGCAAAATTAAGTGGAGAAATAGATGCCTCTACAATTATAGTGGGGGACATTAATACACCATTATCACCATTAGACAGAACATCTCAACAGAAAATCAATAAAGAAACAAAGACTTTGAATAATACATTAGAAGATCTGGACCTACTAGATATATACATAACACTACACTCAAATACAGTGGCATATAATGTTTTCTTGAATGCCCACAGATCATTCCCCAAGATAAACCATATGCTAGGCCTTAGAAAAATGCTCAATAAATTCATAAAGATTGAAATTATTCAAAGTAATGATCTGACCACAAAGGAATGAAGCTGGAAATGAGCAATGGCCAGAGAACCAGATTAGGCATAAACATATGGAATTTAAACAATAAACACTTAGACAAACAGTGGGTCAAGGTGAAAATCCCAAAAGAAATCAGTAACTACCTTGAAAAGAATGAAAATGGCAGCACAACATATAAAAACCTATGAGAAGCAGCAAAAGCTGTACTGAGAGGGGAAATTCATAGTCATAAAAGCATATATCAAAATAGAAGAAAGAACTTAAATTGAAGATGTAACTGCACACATGGATGAATTAGAAAAACTACAACAAACTAACACCAAAGGAAGGAGAAAGAATTAAATAACAAAGATTAAAGCAGAAATAAATGAAATAAAAAATAAGAAAGCACTAGATAACATAAACAAAACCAAAAGCTGGTTCTCTGAGAAAATCAATAAAATTGACAAACCCTTCACTAGAGTAGCAAAGAAAAAAATAGAGAAGATCAAGTACACAAAATAAGAAATGAGGAAGGGTATATCACCACTGACACCACAGAAATAAAGAGTATCATAAGAGTATACTTTGAAAAATTATAAGCCAACAAAATTATACTTTAGAGGAAATGGACAAATTCCTAGAAACTCACAAGCATCTTACATTGATGAAGGAAAAAAATTGAAGAACTCAAAAGACCAGTCACAAGTAAAGAGATAGAATCAGACATCAAAAACCTCGCAACTAACTAGAGTCAAGAACCAGAGGTTTCATAGTTGAATTCTACCAAACATTCCAGAGATAATTAACAACAATCATTCTTAAACTCTTCCAAAAAATAGAATTGGAAGGAACATTTCCTAACTTATTCTATCATGCCAAAATCATCCTAATACCAAAGCCAAAGACATCACAAGAAAGGAATACGATAGACCAATCTCCCTAATGAATCTAGATGCTAAAATTCTCTCCAAAATACTTGCTATCATATTCTACACCACATCAAACAAATTATACACCAGGACAAAGTGGACTTCATCCCTGGTATACAAGGATAGTTCAATATAAGAAAATCAATCAATGTTATACACCACATAAACAAATTGAAAGAAAAAAAAAACAAATAATCATCTCTATAGATGCAGATAAATTATTCAACAAATACAGCACAATTTCCTGATAAAAATACTACAAAAGATAAGGATATCCTCAATGTGATAAAGAGTATGTATGAAAAACCCACAGCGAACATCTTATACAATGGTGAAATCCTAAAAGCTTTTCCTTTAAGATTGGGAACCAGATAAGGATGCCCACTATCACCACTTCTATTTAACATTGTGTTAGAAGTACTTGCTCAAGGACTTAGGCAAGAAAAATATATAAAAGTCATCCAAATTGGAAAGGAAGAAGTAGAAATTTCACTATTTGCAGATGACATAATCCTATACATAGAAAGCCTTGAGAAATCTACAACAAAGCTTCTAGAGCATGTAAATGAGATCAATAAAGCTGCAGGTTATAAGATCAATGTGCAAATCAGTAGCATTTCTGTACACAAATAATAAGCAATCTCTGGAGGAAATCAGGAAAAAAAATATGATTTTCAATAGCAAAGAAATGATTCAAATACCTAGGAATAAATTTAACTAAAGATGTAAATTACTTACATGCAGAAAACTACACAATACTGTTAAAGGAAATCAAAGAAGACTTAAATAAATGGAAGAAATTTCTCTGTTAATGGATAAGAGGCCTAAACATCATTAAAATATTTATACTAACCAAACTGATATACAGATTTAGCATAATCCCAATAAAAATCAACACAACATTTTTACTGAATTGGTAAACTATGAAATTTATTTGGAAGGGCAAGAGGCCCGGAATAGCCAAAGGCATATTGAAAAAGAAAAATGAAATCAGAGGAATCACACTAACTGACTTTAAAACATACTACAAAGCTATATGGTCAAAACTGCATGGTATTGACACAAGGACAGACATACTGATCAATGGAATTCAGTTGAGAGTTCTGATATAGATCCATGTATATACATTATCTGATATTCAATAAGGCCATCAAGCCCACTCAAATGGTAGAATATGGCCTCTTCAACAAATGGTGCTTGGAGAACTGGATATCCATATCCAAAAAAA